>CAUYRT010025416.1:0-17451 GCA_963574885.1 Lepilemur ruficaudatus | reverse complement strand
GTTACATGAATCTTCTGATCCATGGACATTTTGTATCTCCTGATTTATTGTGTCTTTAATTTTTCTCAACAGTGTTTTATAGTTTCAGTGGATAGGTCTTACCTATCTTTTACATCCCCAGATAGAAATACATTGGCTTTTCGACACTATTGTAAATGGCATTTTAAAAATTTTAATTTTTGATTGTTCACTTATAGTATATAGAAGTGCAATTGACTTCTTGCAGTCTTGCAAAGTTTTCTCATCAGTTCTAGTAGCTATTTTGTAAACTTCATAAGTTTTTTTTACATAATCATGTTGTTTGCAAACAAAGACAGTTTTACTTATTTTTTCCAATCCAGAGACATTTTCTTTTTTTTTTTTCTTGCTTCACTGTGCTGGCTAGAACCTCCAGTCAAATGCTGAACAAAAATGGTGAGAGAAGACATCCTTGCCCTGTTGCTGATGTTAGGGAGAAAGCATTCAATCTTTCACCATTAATTGTAATGTTAACCGTAGGATTTTCGTAGATTCTTATTACTAGGTGGAGGAAGTTTCTGTCTGATCCCTAGTTTATTGAGAGGTTTGTTTGTTTGTTTGTTTTTTCCTGAAGCAGAGAGGTGAGGGGCATGCCATGACTTCTCCTCTCCTCCTAACTTATTTTATTTTATTTTATTTCAGAGTATTACTGAGGTACAAACGTTTTAGTTACATAAATTGCTTTTGTACAGTTTGAGTCAAAGTTATAAGTGTGCCCATCATCCAGATAGTGTGCCTTGTACCCATTAGGTGTGAATTTACTCACCCCCTTGTTTGTTTTTTAAACCAGAAATGGATATTGGATTTGATCAAATGCTTTGTCTGGGTTTTCTGTTCCTTTATCTTAAAACAATTCTTTTAAATAGAAACTTAAAACATAAAACAGGTAGAAATAATAGTAATAACGATCCCTCATGTATCTATTATCATCCAGCTTCAACAATTAGCAATTCATGGGCAATCTTGTTTTATTTGTGTCCCCACCCATATCCATTCCTCCATATTATATGAAAGCACATCTTAGACATTATATGATTCTATCATACTTACCTCTAAATATCTAAAACGATGATTCTTAGCATATGGTTCCCCAGGCCTGCAACATCACAAACACCTGGAAACTTGTGGAAAATGGAAATTCTTAAGCCCCAGAAAAGTCCTACGAAATCAGAAACTGTGAGGGTAGGGCCCAGTCATCTGTGTTTTAACAAGTCCTCTAGGTGATTCTGATACATGCTAAACATCTAGAACCACTACCCTGAAAGATTAAGGAATTTTTAAAAAGATAACTGTAATACAATTATTAGACCTAAAAATTGAAACTGTAATTTATGATTATCCTCAAATGGCTATTCAGTAGTCCAATTTCCAATTATCTCACCATTGCTTTTAATTTTTTAAGTTTTTGTTATTTTTAAAGTTCATTGAATCATGACCCAAATATTAATGTCCATACATTGTGATTAGTTGATTTGTCTTAAATCTCTTATGTGTTCTCCCTTCAACCGCTATCCACTCCCTTCTTTGTACTTGCAAACACCTGGTCATTTATAGAATTTCCCACATTCCAGAATTTGCTGATTTCCTCACCCCCAATATCCTTGCATCTTTTGCATTTCCTGTAAATTGCTAGTTGGATCATAACAATGAGGTATGGTCAGGTTTAGGTTCAATTTTGGGAGCAAGAATCTTCAGTAGATGGAGTTTGGTCCTTGTCTCTCTAAAGACTCCTGGTTAACACTTGGTTCTGGCAATTTGCACTGCAGCTCTGTAGTTACTCCAGGCTTTGCCTCAAACCTCCTCTCTCATCGTACCTCCTCTGTTTCCGTCTCCCTGGGCTCTGTACTTTTCCTGGTCCAGTCTGAGGACCTGACTTGATGCTCCTTTTAGCCTTTAGGATGCTACTTCTGGTAACTTCAGCTTTAAGCACAGAAGAACTGGCAAGAACCACTCTCCCTAGAATCCTGTCCAGGGCCTCAGGACACTTCCTGGCAAGGCCTGCAGGACCCCAACTCAAGCTCTCAGCCTGCCTGTGGGAGGAGGTCAGATGATAATGGCATTTCTGTGGTCACTCCTCTGGTCCCCCCTCTACTCAAGTGAGCTACTTTCGGGAGCTCTGGAGTCAGGCCATGGCCACTGTTTTTTTAAAGAGTCTCCAGGATTCTGGTTTGTAGACAGGTTTGGGGGCAACTTCCTAGTGAATTCTGCGCAGCCACTCTTCCTACCAATACTTCATTGAAAGTGTCATCAAACCACTGCCCTGTCAGTTAATTCCAGGAACAATCCAGAGACTTTTTGGAGGAAGCTAGACAAGAGAATATAGCCAAATAAATTTGAATGTCTAGAAAGTCTCTCTTTAGTTTTAAGTGAAAAGGGGAAAATCCACAAGTGGAATATCTAGTCAAGGCTGAAACTGAAGACTGTGAGAGTTTTGTCCATTAAATAAAATTCTTTCATAATCACAAGCCAAACCATGTGTTGGAGAGAATGAGGATGTACTTTTCACCATAAAAATGAAGCAAGCAGCATCAATGTGAAATATCGGATATCAACCGTCAAACTTAGTACTTAAGGAAATCGGACATTTCATATTGAATAACCCAATATTTCTAAGTGAGATCACGACTCTGCAGTGCATAAAGCTTGGACATCCAACACTTGTTTTCACTTCTGAGACCAGAGAAAGTCACACAGTAGGGTGGTGGTACTGACGATGATAGTCACATGGAAAACATGATGCGATATTAGCTTATGTGTAGGACTGGGATCCACAAAGCCAGGGAGATTGACTTCTGCTCTTTTCCCCTAGCTACCTTCTCCTTCACTTTCAAAGTTGGTTTTTGGGTTACAGTGTATGTAGATGGACTAAATTCCTGGTAATTTGTGACTCGGTACCTATTCTGTTTCTGGTCTGGGGTATACTTTTGTGCTTTTCTTTTTTCTTACATAGTGAAAGATCTATACCAGTTATTTAGAGGATAGAGACTGGAGGTGGCAGGAGAAGGTCTTCTCAGGTGCTTGCTAGACATACCTTGTCTCTTGAACTTAGATGGCCAGATTCAGAGTCCAGAGTGCTCACCAGTACCCCATGGAACTGCTGGGACAGGGCTGCTCTCCAAGATTTGTTTCTCAATCTGGGTGCCAGTTATAAGGATGTGTTTGGTTTGTGCAAATTCACTGAACCATACACAGATGATCTGCGTACTTTTCTCTATATATGTTATAATCCAGTACACAGTAAAAAAAATTAATCATAACGAATGTACCACTCTGATGGAGGATGTTGATAATGGGAGAAGATATGCATGTGTCAGGGAGCCTAAAACTGCTCTAAAAAAAACAGACATTAAGAAAGTGTATATTGTTTCTACCACAGAGAATGTATCGAGATTCAAAATGTCTAGAATATGATTAAATGATAAGCAAATAATTTGAACTGTCATCAAAACCTTTGACAATTATAAAAGAGGAAGAAAGAAGAAAGAAAGAAAAATATGTGTCAGGAATATGCAAAGAAAAATATAAAATATAAAGTAATCATCATCAGTAAGGACAAAAGCTTAAAATGATTTTGTTTTTAGTATCCAAGCCAGTTTCAGTTGCTTGGCTCTGAAAGAAAATAAGAGCAGCAAGTGTTGCAGGCAGACACAATCAGCATTGTTGCCTTTGTCAGCCCTTCAAGAGAGCCCCACACTTGCAGATACCCTACCCCAGCCCCAGCTCACAGACCTTCCTTGTTCTCCAGCTGCTCTTGCGTCACAATCTCAGTTTCATCCTGTTTCTTGCTTAATGATGCTGACCGCTATTCTGCTTCTCATTCTGGACTCCTGCGTGTATGTGTGGTTCGTGGGCTTGGGCTCCTTCCCTGTTGCACCAGGAATAGGAAATTCCCTGTGAACTATCATGCCCTGCAGGAAGCAACCCCTGCCCTGAGCACCTTACCACTTACAAGCGTCTGGCTGTAAGACCTGGCAGTGTTGCTTTCCAAAACTTCTGTATATTCCCCATCCTTCCACCCTGATTTTTTTTTTTTTTTTTTTGTAGACTGAATTTTTTCCAACTATGTAAAGTACATTTGCTATTTCAGGGACCGTTTGTGATGAATCTTTTTAAAATGCAATAATTTGATCCTACTTTTTAGATTTCTCTTAAAATTGAGCTTAGGTGCTATGGATCAGGCAACTGATCTAGTAATACTATACTGTGTCATCTGGTCGTTTGTCAGCTACCCAAATGTTCAATAATATGTAGCAATTTGTAATTCTGCTGAGACAAAAACTTGACTCTTTTGTCTTCAAGAGTGAAATAGAGGGGAAGGTCTTTGATGGACTTCTAGAGCTTTAGCCTCCAGGCACGGAATCAAGAACCAAGAGTCACCCAAGCTGCTAACAGAGTGATCATAGGCCCAGGGGAGGCTGAGGGACTGTGGTAAGTGAAGTGCCAAGTGTGGGCAGACAAGTCTAGATGCAGGGTGAAGCAGCAGGACTGAGGGCCAGAGAAACAGGTCAGTCAGGGTAGTAAACCAAAAGCCTGAAATGGGACATTGGAGAGGTCCTCTGTTCTTTCTCTATTCTTCCTCCCTCAAACTTCCCCAACTGTTCCCTGACCTCTTAATCTAGTATTTTCAACCGTGAGTCATCTTTATTTGTGTGTTTTGCTGTCAGTCAGATGCTGCATGTCCAAATCCCAACTTCTTTTGGCTCTTGGCATTTACGAGGGACAAGTGCAATGACTTGCATGAATTAGCAAATACCAGTATAGCATAATATTTTCACTATAACATGCATAAGCATGAAAATTGAAGAATAGCAAAGTTGTATTGAACTGAGGATCCTAGGTGGTTGGCTAGGCTCTCTTACAGGCTAGACAACATTCTCTTACACATTAGCCTCCAAGGTGGGAGTTTCAGGTTTTTGTCTCATCAAGGTTAGAAATCTGTACGCGGGGCTGCTAGCAAATAGTCAAAACCCTAAATAAGCTGTGGAATCTAAGTACTTGTAGGTACCTCTGCACAAGCTACCTTGGTGATTCTTATGCATGGTCGAGTCCAAGACCCCTTCTCCATGCTGCTTCTTGCTTATCCCGACAACTCCCGTTTGCTCTTGTTAATGGGGCAATCTTTCTGCCAGTCTTCCAGATAATGTTTGGAGCCATTTTTGATTTTTTTTCCCTCCCTCATCTTTTATAACTAGTCACTCATTAAATATTGACATTTCTTACATTTTTGCTACTGCCATGCAGTAGCTAGCACAAACATTTGAGAATTTTGTATGTAAAATATGTATCAGTTTTCTACTGGTACATAAGAAATTAGAAATTTACTGGATTTTGAACAATACCCATTTATTAGCTCATAGTCATAGGCAGAAATTTGGCATGGTGTGGCTGCCTCTCTGCTCAGTGTGTATCAGGTATCAGAAGGCTGAAATCAAGGCATCAGGCTGAGTTCCCTTGTAGAGGCTCTAGGGAAAAATCTGCTTCCAAGCTCATTCAGGTTGGTGGAATTCAGCTCTGACCTACCCTCTATAACCAGCTGGAGAAAACTCTCTCCTTTTAAAAGGCTCATGTGATTAGGTAGGCCCATCTAGATATTTGTTCTGTCTCAATATCAACTGATTTGGGACCTAATTAGACATGCAAAATTTCTTCACAGCAGTACCTAGATTAGTGTTTGGTTGAATACCTAGAAGGAGATCTATGTACATCAGTGGCTGGGAATCTTGCAGGTTGCAATGGTTAACTTTATGAGGCAACTTGACTGGGCCACAGGGTGCCCAGATATTCAGTCAAACATTATTCTGGGTGTTTCTGTGAGGGTGATTTTGATGAGTTTGGTGTTTAATTTGATAGACTGAGTTAAAGCAAGTTGCCTCCCTAATATAGGTGGGCTACATCCAATCAGTTGAAGGCTTGAGTAAAATAAAAGACTGACTCTCCCTTGAATAAGAGAGAATTTCTTCTGCCTGACTGCCTACAAGCTGGGACACTCGTTTTTTCATACTTTAGACTCTATTTAGAACACTTGCTCTTTCTGGTCTCGAGCCTGCCGGCCTTCAAACTGAAAGTATAGCATTGGCCCTAGTTCTCAGGCCCTTGGACTTGGACTTCAACTACACCATCAGCTCTTCTGATTTTCAGCTTGCCAACTACCGATCTTGAGCCTTGTCAGCCTCCATAATTATTTGAGCTAGTTCCTTATAATAAATCTCCATCTCTCTGTCTCTCTCTAGATATATATCCTAGTGGATATAGGATATATATGGGGCCATCTTAGTAGAATTCTGCCTACCACACAAGAAACCAAATTCTTAGAGTTTTGTATATGTTTCCTCAAGTCTTTCAATAACCCTATGAAGCAGGTACCACTATTATTTTCATTTTACTGATGAGGAAACAGATACCCAGACAAGTTGAGTGTTATCCAAGATTACACAGCTATTTTCACATAATACTCTATTATTGCTCTTGGAATTTCATGACTATATTCCTCCCACTATCTTCTAAATGGCTTTCCTATCTCCAAGATTTTCCTCTTCTAATTCATCTTATGCTTCTTGTCCAGACCAAAGTTAATTAAAAATTCTTTTTTCATTATGTCACTCTCCTAGGTGTAGAGAAATATACGTTACTATACATGCTATGTGGCATAGCTATGATGTGTCAGAAATTGAGCTTGTGCCCAAATAGGAAAATCCATTTAGCTATATTCCCTGGTAAAGGTTTTGTTATGATAACTTTGAAATGTGATTGTGTTAAGGATGAGGTGGCAGAAGATGGAGGGGCAATTATAACACAAGGCATGGAGTGCACATGGATTGTATTTTCCCAAACTCAAAAGGGAAAAGCAAGTATAGAGAACTTTAATGATAAAAGAGTAATAGAGGAGTGGGTTCAAAAACAAATTTGATAGATTAAAATGAAAATATAAATGCTATTATTTTATTGAATACATTCATATGAGAAATGGCAATTATGGTCAGAATGAATCACATTGATTTTAAGAAACGAATAACTTTTAGCCAGGTGTGGTGGTGCACACCTATAGTCCCAGCTACTCGGGAGGCTAAGGCAGGAGGATTGCTTGAGCCCAGGCGTTTGAGGCTGCAGTGAGCTGTGAACATGCCACTGCACTCTAGCCTGGGTGATAAGAGCAAGACCCCATCTCTGTGGGGGTGGGGGGAGAAATGAATAGCTTTTGAAGCTTAGTTTCATTTCCTTATTCATTTCTTCATATTTGTTGAATGCCACTATGTGCCAAGCACTATACCAAGGAAATTTATTTACTTTGTCCTGCTGGAGTATTGCAGCATCTTCCTGACTGGTTTTCCTGCCTCCTCTCTTGCCTTCCATGCCTTCCCCATCCCAGTCTATTATCCAAGTGGCCAGAATGATGCTTAAAAAAATCTATCTTAGTTCTTGACACTCTGTCAATCAAAACTTTTAAATATGTTTTCAACTAATTAGGAATAAAGTCTGAATCCCGTGACCTATAATGTGGCCTAGGAGCCCCCCTCCACGCTGTATTCAACCCAATCTCTTCCACTCCCCCTTTCACTCACTCCAGCCAGCACCGGCCTCCTTCCCATGTTCCCTGGATGTGAGAAGAGTATGTCTACTTGAAGCTTTCTCATGGGCTGCTCATTCTCTCAGTTTAGAAGGTTTTTCCCTTAGCTACCTCTGACTTCACTCAGATTGCCTACTCAAGTGTCACTTCATCATAGATGACTTCCCTGACCACCTGAACCAAAATAGCATCTCCCTTTCACCAACCTCTCTGCTTCAGTCTTTTACTTGTCTTCTCAGCACTCAGTTACTACCCGATACATAATATATATTTTTATATATTATAGTTGGCTTCTTATCCCTTCCTCTACTTAGGATGTCAGCTCTTGAAAGCTACATTTTATTTAGTTCATTATTCCAATGACTGGGACTGTACCTGGCACATAGTAGGTACTCTACTTGCTGAATGAACGAATGAATGTAAATCCTCTATTTCTTTGTGGCATTTATTTATTTATTTATTTATTTTGAGACAGAGTCTCACTCTGTCACCCGAGCTTGAGTGCAGTGGTGTCATGATAGCTCACAGCAACCTTAAACTGCATGATCAATGATCCTCAAATGATCCTCCTGCCTCAGCCTTCTGAGTAGCTGGGACAACAGGCATGCAAAACCACACCCAGCTAACTTTTCCTATTTTTAGTGGAGATGGGGTCTCACTCTTGTTCAGATTGGTCTCAAACTCCAGAGCTCAAGCAATCCTTCCGCCTTGGCCTTGCAGAGTGCTAGGATTACAGACGTGGGCCACTACACCCGGCCACGTGGCATTTTTTTTTTTAAATGCTGAAATAAAAATATCATTCAACAATTTTAATAAAATGGTACTGTTTTATATTTTTCATACATCTTTATCCATTCTTCCTCATCCCTATCCTAAAGTATATGACACTTCTGATGGCGAATAGTATTTATTCAAGTTCTGAGAAAACATTTCCCAACAGGATGGTGACAGTTCAGATCAACAGCAGTAGAAATCAAGTTACAGATTTAAAAACATTTAAGAATCTCAGCAAATGGGCCTTCCTGATGGCATAAATGCTAATAATCACAGCTGAATGCAGTTGCAGTACAATCTGAAAGGCTAAAATCTAATGTGAGCAGTAGTGACTCCACTTTCAGCAGAGGAGTTGTTTCAAAATGACCTATCCAACCAGCTGGAAGGCCCTTCAGGCACCGAAAGGACTGAATATGGCATTTAGGAACACACTGGGAGTGAAGGCAGAGCTCCAACCACTCCTTAATGTGATTGAGAAACACCACTTCCAAAAAGACAATTAGTTGACACCATCTGCTTTTTGTTCCCACAGCTTGAAATTTCCTAATGTCAGTGACAAGTAAGCAGGTGATGGTGAAACAGCCAGTTCTCACCACTAATATTTACCTTGTGAAGATGTTTGGAGACTGAGTCAAAGTTTCTACAGGATCTCACACTTAAGTATGCCAGAGAAGCATATGCACAGCATTTTATTAAAATTGCTATACTTGGAGTATACAAATAAATTTAATGATTTAATTGAGACATAACTGGGAGTTGAACTTTTTGGGGGGCAGTAATCTGATTAAATATACACTTTATATGCAACCAATCCCAAGTAATACAAAAATAATAGCAGTAACAAACCAAACCATAATCAGAGGGCCAGAAAGAACTCAAGTGTGTGATTTTTGTGAAACTCATTCCTGGTAAGTGTCTGTCTTAGTCTATTTTGCATTGCTATAAAGGAATACCCTGAGATTGGGTAATTTATAAAGAAAAGAGGTTTATTTGGCTCAAGGTTTTGCAGGGTGTACAAGAAGCATGTGCTTCTGGTGAGGGCCTTGGGGGAGCTTCCATTCATGGCCAAAAGCAAAGGGAAGCCAGCATGTCACATGGTGAAGGAGGAAGAGGAGGGGAGGAGGTAGCAGACTCTTCTTAACAATAGGGTATTTTGTGAACTAATAGAGTGAGAACTCACTCCTTACCGCCAGGATGGCACCAAGCCATTCATGAGAGACCCACCCCCATGACCCAAACACCTCTCCCCAGGCCCCACCTCCATCATTGGGGATCAAAATTCAGCATGAGATTTGGAGGGGACAAATATACAAACTGTATCAGGGTCATTTTGAAAGACTTATGGAAGTTTTTTATCTTCTCCTCTCCCTTCTCCTGAAATGAGTTTTTTTGTAAATAAAAGTATACAATTCCACTTTACATTTGAAAATTGTCCTTTTTCATTCCTAAAAGTGTTAGTAAAAATCAATCAACCAAGAAACCAAACCAAACCAAACTATACATGGGCTTTGGTGGCAGAAAGTCTAGGTTCAAATCCAAGTTCTGGTAATTACCGGCTGTGGGACCCTAAGCAAGTCACTTAACCTCTCTGAAGCTTAGCTTCCTTAACAGTAAAGTGGGATTCTTCATATTTACATATTCAAATAGTTGTGATCATCAAATGAGATAATGTGAAAAAGCTTTGAAGGCTGCTTTACAAATGTAAGGATTGTAATTTATTTCTTGTAAGAAGTGGGTACCTCATTCCAAAAAGGATTTGAGACAGTTTACAATTTATTTATATAATACCACAGAATAAAGCAGAAAATAAAGGTAGAAAAATAGAACAACTCATTATTACATTTTTTATAGTTGTTAGGAATTGCCCACAAATTTGGCTAATTCTAAATTCCTACTAGATAAGCCATAGAGATAAATATTCAGTAAAAACAGACACGAGTCTATTGAGAAAAAATTAATTAGCTTCTTTTTGTGCTTATTGAACTGTGGTATTTATGGCGAAGAGAGAAGATTGTGCTAGGCTCAGGTATGGAAAGATGCAGGATAAACTGTAGACTCTCCCTTGCATTTCAATTTTACTCAAGAATAAATTAAAACATTTTAACATTACAACAAAGATACATTGTTGATTGAAAAAAATTTATTGAGTATCTACTATGATTCAGATACTGTTATAGGAACTGGGATACAGTGAGAAATAAAAGGTCCATGATCTCATAGAGTTATATTCTAGGCCAGAGCAAATGGCTCTTGGATCAGAGCTAAAATGAAATTCACAGATAATCAACCTACACATAATTAAAAATTAATATATTCTTTTATATAAGGAGAAATAAAAGGAATTTATAATAAAGCAATATTAATTTCAAAATGTAAATGAATGCCTAAGCATGATTAAGCCAGAAAGATATAATAAATAAGGCAAGTACTTGCATCTATTTGTAAAAATAAACTAATGTCATTTTTTTCTCTGTATTTGACATTTTGAAATAAAGGCTAAATAAGTATATTGTATCTGTATGTACATTTCCCATGAATTCAACTGTTACATCTAGATACAGGCTGACACATGTATGTGTCTCAAATATCATAAGATGGGGTCCTGTTACTGACATGATTTCTGACATGGTAACAATTTTTGGTACAATCCAAAACAAAATAGAGAATGAAACATTCCTGGAAACTTAAGTGTGTACTAAAACTGTCCACAATTTTTTAAAATTTATATGTAAAGTGGAGCTAGTTTCTGGGCTGAGATACCTACAACAGGGTTTTCACTTACCTGAATGTCCGGTGGGACACAACAGTCATGCAGAACATTGGGTGATTGGTGGTTGTATGACCTAACTTAGGCATCAAAGGACATATAGTTAGTTCCCCTGGCCTCTGTCCACAAAATAACCCAGTAAGGGGCCCTCCCATATTTTTGAAAACCAGAAAAAGTCCCCACAAATGTCCAAAGTGTTTCCAGAAGGTGAAACTCCTTTATTTGATAACCATTATTGCAGATGTAGAAGATAAAACATAATTATTAATAATTCTAGATACAGATAAGTGCTATGAAGAAAATAAAACAGTGCTAGTGTCAGGTGGGGGTGTGAGATTTTTCTACAGAGGAAGTTCAGGGAAGACTTTGTAGGTTGGCAGGGTTAGAACTGAGACCTGAATGGTGAGATGGTGAAAGCTGTGCTAGGAGCTGGGGCAAGAACATTCATGGCAGGAAAATGGCAAAAGCTGGAGTGGGAACAGACTTAGCGTGTTTAAGGAACAGAAAGAAGGCCACTGTGACTGGGGCATAGATCAGAAAGGTAGAAATCGTTGGCTTTCTAGGGCACAGAATGGGTGAGAAATTTCAGTGATTAGGTTTGTGTGTGTGTGTGTGTGTGATGCTGGAAGACTGATAGATGATCAGCAATCCAATTTAAACTATTAATACATTCACAAAGACTCTTTGTGGCCTCTGATAGGTAGATCCTTTGGAAATATGCCTTTCTGGTAACAGGAATTACTAATATCTGTGGCTGATAATGGACTCTTGGGAAAATGCTTAAGAAGCTGGCATGATTTTTTTTTTTAAAGATAGTTTTTGTTTTATTCCTGCTATATACTGGGCACTGTATTTAGTACTTTACATGCATCATCTCATGTCCTTCCAGCAACTCTGCAAAACAATCATGAATATTCCCATTTTACCAGGGAGTAAATGGGAATTAAATGATTAGCCTGAAGTCACTCAGCTTAGTAAGAAATACCAGTCATTATTGAAATCCAGACCTATGGAACTTCAAACTCTATGATCATTACAGATCTGGAAATAATTTAATGCATGACGTTTTGTATCATATCACAATTCCACCTCCATGGTTGGTGGTGGCAGGTCCCAGATGGACAGTGCTCTAAAATTCCTGTTTTGCCTTCTGTCTCTTGTGTCAAAGACATAGGTATCCCTTGCCAAGGACAAGCAGATCTCTTCCACCGAGTTCAGAGGTTAAAAAAAAGTTCTGATAAGAATTCACTAAATATTTTTATTGCTTTTTCTGCTTACAAAAGCAATGCATACCCAGCATCCCAGGAATTTCATGGGCTTTCTAAATGCAGCAAATGGGGAAGGGGAGTGGGAGGTGCTATCAGGGTGAGGTAATGTGCGAGTCAGATCTTTACTCTGCTTTCTTGTGATGTCTTATCCTGGGAACTCACTGAGTGATCAAATTGGAACTTTGAACTCCAGTGGTAGGTATACAGAGTTGTGGCTATAGAGAGTGACCTCATGTGTCCCTCTGCATAATTGCAAATCGGACCAGCAATTCTCAGGGGGAGAAGTCTGAGCAGAGAAAAAGGATTCAGAATCCTACAGCAAAGGACTGAAAGTTTCAGTCAGATACAAAACATGGAACTCAAATTGAAGGAGAAAACACTAGTCTATCAAGAAAACAAAACAAGTTGAATCTGGGCACTTTTCCAGCTCCTTTATTGCTCTTACACGCTATCTACAATCGCTGTGACCATGTGTTTTTATCTAGTTTTTAAATGTCCCTCCACTTGTGCAGGCTGTCAACTCGCTTCATTTCACTACCCACTTCTCCCACTGTCAGCAGCTCCTCCAGGTTCACGGAGCACTTGGTAGGGAGGACAAGGATTCATCTATATAGTCACACGCTGGGTTTCGGTCACTGGATTACACACTTTGATCGACTCTTTTGTGGAGAAAGCGTGTGCGCGCGGGCTGGGCCAAGGGGGAAGTCCGGGAAGGGCGCCAGGCGGCTCCGCCAACGCGCCCGCACACGGTCAGTCACACCCGCCCACCCTGTGCGCGCGGTGGGGCGACCTTGGGCCACAGACCCCGCCCCCGTTGGCTCCGCGCCCCTAGCGCGCTCGGCCGCTGGCGGTCTCCTAGGAGACCCCGACCCCTCCGCCCCCCCGTGCAGTTCCGGTCACGTGCCGCCGCGCCGTCCAATCAGCGCCCGCAGCCCGCAGGCTCGCGATTCAAACTGCGGAGCCGCCGGCTCGCGGGGATCTGCGCTGACGCTACCCCAGCTGCCCCTGCCAGCGGGCCATGGAGCATCGCATCGTGGGGCCCGGGCCGTACCGGGCCACCAAGCTGGTGAGTGGGCGTGCGGAGACCTGGGCGGAGCCGCGGGCGCCGCGACCCCCGGCCTGCCCGCGGACAGGTTCTTGTCGGTTCTCGCTTCCGCGGGGCAGCCTGGGCCGGGTGTGGAGGCGGACGTAAGTCGGCTGGGCTCGCCCTTTTATGGACGGGGCTCAAAGAAGGGGAACCCAGCCTGAGCCCAGCGGGTCGGGTGGGTGCAGCTTCGTCCCCGAGATGTTGACTGGGTTCTCGTCAAGAAACGGCACCTCTTCATTTAAAGCCCTCCAAAACCAGCCGGTTCCCTCGCCCGTTGCCCTCCGGAATCTGATTTTTGTTATTATGATAATTATATATTAATTATTATATATAATCATATATATAATATATAACCACATTATATATTATATATATAATAATAATTATATATTTTTTAGAGATAGAGTCCCGTTATTATGTTGCCCAGGCTGGCTTTGAACTCTTGGATTCAAGCGATCCTCCCGCCTCAGCTTCTGGAGTAGATGGGACTACAGGCGTGCGTAGCTCCTGGCTTTTCTTTCTTTCTTTTATTTATTAATTATTTTTTGGTCCTTAGAAATCTAACGCCTCAATGTGGGAGAGGGCTGCCCCGCCCCCTGCAATGCTCACCGTTTGGGGCAGTCCAGGTGGGGCCTGTCTCCGTCCTGAATGCACTTAAGTGCACTTGACAAGGTGTTCTAAAGGTGCTCAGACCTGGAGTGGATCCCCCTGGCCACGGTTCCGGCCGTTTCTATTTATGTCAGTACCTACCTAAATAAGGGGTTGGCCCGGATGGATGGTCTGAACTCTTGATGGTCCTGGGTGCTGCCTTTTCTCCTGGGAAGAAAGCTTAGGTATTCAGAAGTGTACTTTATCTCCTTTATGATGTAGAGCCAGTAATTTTGGTGATTTCTGCCTCAAAAGACTACTAGAGTGGAATAAAGGATGGACCACTTTGAGAATCTGATAGATTACAGATTCTCTTCACACAAAAATGCACTTGCCAGATACTCATGAAATTTTATGTATGATTTCAGGGACTTGGGGGCGTCTGTGACATTGTTTCATTCAGCTTAAAATGACAACCATTTGCTCATGATTCTGTGGGTCAGCAATCTGGGCTGGACTCAGGTCAGCGGTTCTTCTGTTGGGGTCACTTACATGCCACAGTCATCTGGTGACTTAACTGAGACTGGATGATGTAATATGGCCACTTGACTTTGTCCTGGCTATTAGCTGAGCCAAGTGTAGACAGCTTAGCCCAGACATCTTCACATAGTGGTCTCATGGTTCCAGCCTAGCCTAGCTAAATGAATTTCCACTTGTGACTTTGTGTTAAAATCTCATTGGTTAAAGCAAGTCAAACAGCTAAATCTGGGTTCCAGAAATTTAACTCCACTTCTTGAAGGGCAGAGTGGCAAAGTCACATTATAGAAGTGTGTGTGAACAGGATGAGAGGAATTATTGCACTCATCTTTACCAACCATCTACTATAGACACCCAGAATGATTATTCCTTTAAGAAAAATCCAACACATAAATTTGAATTTTGCGGGGGGGCTAGCTGCTAAGAGGTATGGATGGTGTGGCAGGGAACAAGTAGAGTTTTTAAAACATGATGTTTTTATATCTGCTTTCACTTCACAATTGTCTGAACATTTGAAACTATCTGGGGTCAGGGCTATTGGTCTAACTTAAGGGATGAGGTAGAGGTTGTGTCTTATCAGGGAGTTTCAAAAACTTACTCTCCTTTGGGGAGGGAAAGTAAGGCATCTAACTCCTCCCACCAATTTACTAACAGTATTTATGCAAGGGAAACATAGGGAAGCATAACTAGTCCTTATTCCTCCTGCCTTAGACTAAAAAATATATCAATTATGTCATAATTGGAACTGTTTTAAATCTTGTATTGACAGAATTGTATGAGGTGCCTCTTTTCATGGATCAGAGGGGCCCATGTATAGAGACACTGCTGGATTCTGAGTCACATTAAAATATTATCAAAGGAATTTATAAAGGAAAGTGCTCTCTGCTCTTTAGAAGTCTTCAGTCCCCAAGAAATTATATTCAGGCCACGTTTAGACTCATCCAGTTAAACAGAAAAATTATGTGGCTAATTAATGAAAGCATCTCAATCTCACCAGGATTTCTAAGATAATCAATTCAGTTCTCAACTTTATACTATTTGAGAAATATAATATTAAACTAAGATTTAGAAAACAGAAAACAATAGCCAACTATTTTTTTAAGTGAGGATTCCTGTTATCAGTGTTTGCAGCTGACGTTTAAAGATGCTTTTCCCCACTGTAAAATCTGTGATTGTTTCCCCAGTATAATTCAGTTACACCTTAAACTTTTTACAGGTAAATGAGAAAGTTTGTGGCTAGTCCTCTCTTTACTTATCTGCCCTAGCTGGCCTTTCCTCCTCCCACCTCTGGCGTACCATTTCCCACTTGTTTCAATATCAGGCTCATCCTGATCTTTCTTCAGGAAGGCTTGGGAAAAAAATCTATTGGTATACAAACACTAGGCCTTTATTTCCTCCTCTCATGCTCTCTGTACTTTCTCAAAGCAGGTACAGCTCCATTTTCTAAAGCACCAAAGTCTTATTTGAAAACAATATTTTACAAATTAGGTAAAGTTTTTATGGCAAAAATCAAATGACACTCAATTTGTGATGAATATGGAAGCTAATTAGCCATTTATACATCTTCACTGAAATCACTTTCCTTTTTGTAACTCACATATAAATAGTTCATTAAAGTGAAGAAAATGAGAATTCTTTTTCTAAAAACTGCTTAAATCTACTGATCTTTTCTTTGAACTTATTCTGAGTCATCTATATGGTCTCATTCAACTGGCAAACTTTAAAGGGCATAGCTGTCCTTGGCTCTGAGAGCTAGAATGGCAAGGTCACACAGCGAGTATTTGGCAAGGGCAGGCAGATCTAGAATTTGTTGTCACTAAACTCCCAGACCAGTCCTCTTTCTAGCACCATTATCGTAATATTTTTGGTACTAAGAAGGAAGGAAATTGAATAAATATCCTGAAGAAAAGAGCAGAAAGCACAACACTTAGTGTTGTAGCTTATGATTTGCCTCATGATGTTAAGCAAAAACAGTTGTGTGATTCTTTCTCCCTTAAACTAGGGGTCTGAAATTAATAAGTAAAACAAAAGATTTTTTTAATCACACAAAACTATTTTGTCTCATTTGCTTTAAAGATCTCTTCAAATGTAATGGCATAGAAAAAAACACATTCTCAAGCTCTTATTCTTTGTTGACATAGGATATTTTGGATATTTTCTTTATAAATGTGACTGAGAATAGTATATTGCTAGATTATTTAAAGATAATAATTTTTTTCTGAGCAGAGTAGCCAAATAATCACTTGATTATATTTGGAAATAAGTGGGAGCAGAGACCAGGGTCCTCACTAGGCTTTGAAAATCTAAAGTGTCTATGTATTAAGTAAATATAATCCATAATGATAAAAGCCATTCAAAATAAAAATAAATAAATTCAAAATTCCATTGATAAATTATCTTGTTAAAAAGAGATATGAGCCCTTGATAAGGATGTTTTGTTAGATATTTTCTATTATGTAATGAAAGCCAGCTGTCAACTGAACAGTTAAAAATCCATTCTGAATCCTGATGGATTTTTTTTTTTTTTTGAGACAGGATCTCACTCTGTCACGCAGACAGGAGTGCAGTGGCATGATCATAGCTTACTGCAGCCTTGAACTACTGGGCCCAAGTGATCTTCCCATCTCAGCCTTCCCAGTAGCTAAGTAAGACTGCAGGCCTGTGCCACCATGCCCAGCTACATTTAATCTGTTAATGTTAAATGCAAAGGCCTCCTAAAGTGCTGGGATTACAAGCATAAGGTACTGTGCCTGGCCCTAATGGAGTTTTTTTTTCTTGTATAGAGAAATGCAATGAGTTGATAGCTCATGCAGAAGAGTAAAAGTGTGAGAATTCAAAACATTTTTAA
>CAUYRT010025415.1:0-36820 GCA_963574885.1 Lepilemur ruficaudatus | reverse complement strand
GCTCGCTCTCTCTCTCCCCCTGTCAGAAATAAAAATGAGAGCTAGAACATTAGTGGGACCTGAAACTACACAGTGAGAACCTACTTTCTTTCCACCCTGATAACATCCACCCACTAGGCTTCAGATTGTGGTAGATATCTTTTGAGTAGTGACTTTCCTTCCCTCTGGAACTGGGGAGGTGGAAGGCACAATAAATTTGGCATTGCGTTTGACCAGAAGTTATGTGGCAGCACTCTTTCTTTAACACTGAGTGCAAACATAAGGACGTGACACTGTGACCCCAGTAGCAGGACTTGGCCACAACAGCCTCAGCTTCTTTTACTTCCTTGCAATTTTTGACACCGTTGACCACTTCCTCATACATAATCACTCACATTGTAATTTCAGAAAAACCACACTTGTTTTACACATCCTTCTTTGTCTTCCCTTTCAGTCTACTTTAGGCAGAAGATGAAGAATTTACATTCTTTGCACATGGGCATCCCAAGTTCCCATATTTGAACCACTCCTCATGCTATAACATTTCAACAGTGTAGGTCTGTTACATGGGTTCAAATACTGTGCATACGGCTGTTTCACCTCTAAGAGGTAGGCAAGAATATCTTAGCAATCTATCAGTTGTTCCCATTTTTATGTCCCACAGGTAGCTCAAACTCAATTAATGCAAGTGGACTCTACCCCAAATTTCCTTCAGCAATCCCTATTTATGTTTGCACTATCAATTGCCAAAGTTGAAAACATTCTTAAGATAATTCTCTTCTTCCTCTCTCCGAAATCTATTCAGTCACTAAGCACCACATTTTCTTTATTTTCTTTTTTAAATCCCTGTGAGACCTCCCTTCTTTCTAATTTTACTAAGTACCATCTCAATATTTTAGTTCAGTATTGCATTATTTTGATCTTGAATTGTAACTAAAATAATTTCCTAACTGCTTGTTTCTCCTATCATACAAATAATTTTTCACAATGTCAAGAATTTAGTCTTTCTAAAACTAGAGGTTAATAGTGTCTTTCTCATACTTAAAACTGTATAATTCTTCAATCTATCCTCCAAAATAAAATCCAATATCTTCTCAATAGTATTAATATCTGGCTTTATACCAATGGCTCCCTCCCAGATTTTGGGGGTTGATTAGTTTGGATAATGCTTGTTGCTATAACAAATTTTCCAATTACGTATTTCTCCCTTACGTAATTATCAAGGTGGGAGTTTCTGGTTGGTGGGCAGTTTAGGTCCATGTGGTAGTTCAGGGTGAAGGGATACTTCTCCCTTTTAACTCTGCTATTCCTTAAGATCTCATCACCTTCTGCATCAAGACAATGGAAGGGAAATAACATGGTGAAAGCTTACCTACTTCTAAATAACCTTGGCATGGAGGTAACATATTTGCTTCTTCTCACATTTTGCTGGCTGGAATTCAGTCACATGGGGAATCCTAGATGCAGGGTAATGTAGTCCTAACCTAGATAGCCACTTCTTAGCTACAATTCTATTCCATGGAAGAGGAAACACAAGTTCCGGTCAACAATTGTCTCACCCTCAAGATCAGGAGTTTCTGTCAATTCTGTATTTCGCTCCTAAATGCACTGCAGCCATACTTAATACTTGTATTCTTGAAATACACCATTCTCTTCTTTTGTTTATGTTGTTGCCTTTTGCTCATGGTTATCTTCTACTCTTCTTTCAAAACTTAGGTGAGAAATCTTTTCCTGCAGAAAGCTGGCACTGAACTGTTCTTTCTGGATTAATACACAGCCACCCCCAATGTAATCTATATTTTTCTGTTGTAATAGGTGCTTGGAAAATCTTGCTAGGCTCAGTTCTATGCTGTGTTATTTAAAGATGTCCAATTTTCTCTTTCTCAATGGGACCTGAAAAACATGGGCATTGAAATTTTGGCTCATTTAAAATGATTTCTATTACAAACTTCTAGAAATATTTTTGTTACAGTAATTAGATTTAAGATTGTATAAATAGTTGTGATCATACATCTGGCTACTTATAGTTTGTCAAAGAGGGGCTAATTTATATTTGTTTTAATCTTTAGTGAAAATCTCCAGAAGAAAGCATGAACATTTTTTACTTAATTAATAGTAAACTTATTTCTTTTTATTTATTTATTTTTATATACCAGACAGCATTCCCAACCTTCTTTGCAGTTTAGTGTGGCTGTCCAACTGAGTTCAGAACAACAGAATGTATCCAGAAGTGATATGTGTCAATTTCATGGTGGTCCATAGAAACTTCCTGTATGCAACCCTTTTCTGCCTTCCCCTGGCTACAGACTCAATGTCAAAGCCCAGAATAACCTGAGAAGCCATATATTAAAGATTCCAGAGCTTCCATTAGTGTGGGTTCCTTAATGACGCTGTGAAGCAGAGTCCCCCACCACCAAAGATGAACACCTCCATTTAGTTGTTTCCATAGTTTAAATTATTCTTTATTTTGCTATGTTATTAAAATCTTGAGGTTGGTAATGAACTCAGCAAAATAATACTGCCCAAAGTTGAATAATAAAGAATGTGAAAATTAAAATTCTTTGCTAAGGCTAGTTTCTCAAAATAGAAAACTTTGCCCCAATTTAGGTGAAACTTAGGCACCCAGTTGTCAGGACCAGTGATGCACAGTGAAATCATCCTTCTGCTGCTGTTTCCCATAAAGCCTTGTCATACCAACTCCCCATGGGCCGTGGGAGTCTTAGAGCTATCGGTTATTGCAGTTAGCCTAAGCAAAACAAACAAACAAACAAACAAAAAATGAGATAAGAATAGTAAAGAGGATTTTAGAAGAAATATTCTTAATATCCTCAATGGTACAATGCTTTTGATTGCAAATAAACACTAATAGCTTAAACAACAACAACAAAAAAAACAGAATCACAAAGTACTATAACCACAGTATTAAATTTAAAAGAAATAAATCCTACCATGTAGAAAATGATAAACTTGTTTGCCTTAAGTATGAAATTAAGTGAAGAACAAAGATAAATATCATCAGATTTTACAACCACAAGCCAGCCTTCACATCTCAAGTTATCTGGAGCTATTAATACAGAAGTATAGGATCAATGTAGCAGGTCATCAGTGCATCATATTCTTGGGCTCTTTCCTCATTTCAGTTCCACCATCTTTAATACATGTTCTCTCCTGGTCTGAATATGGCTGTTGCAATTCCACATATCACTGCCTCATAAGGGAGAGGAGGCATATGTATAGTACACGTACATGTATCTATACATACACACGTGTCATCAGTAAACTCTTTCTAGAAGCCCTCAAGATTTTCCCTTTGCCAGATATGAATAGTATGTCCAAAGTAGACCAGCCACAGGGAAAGGATCATGGAATCACTACTATAATCTACTAATAAAAATTCATCATTTGTGCTATGACTCTCCTTCCACAAATACGTTGTTCCACAATACATGAACAAAATAAGGTTCTTTTAACAGGTGGCTCTTAAAATGCAGAAAAGCATCATCAGCATCATATGAAAACCTGTTAGAAAAGCAAATTCTCAGGCATCATTCCAGATTTACTGAATCAGAAACCCCAAAGGTGGGGCTCTGCAAATTTAGTTTTAACTATATTTCCAGGTGATTCTTAAGCATGCTAAAATTTGAAAACTGATATTTTACCATGCAAATGCAGACACTGATTTTGTTAGGCAAATAATAGTTTATACCATATGTAGATGTTTTCAGATTAAAGATGGTACTTTTCTTCAGAGACTAAAATAAAATGAAAGTCAAGACAATTAGAACAAAACAAACAAAGAACTCAAAAGCTTTAAAATCCCCAAAGACTATGAAAAGATGATAATATACTGTAGTGAGTAAGATTTTAACAAATTTGAGGAACCAGAAAGAAGAGGCAGATGTGGAAACTGATTTTGCAAGACTTGGGAAGTCACAACATAAAGTGTATAAAGAGAGATATAAGATTAAGGAGATCCAACTTAGCTCCACAGAATTCCAAAGAGATTGAGGACTTAGTCATGTCAAATACAAGAGAGGACAAAGTTCAAAATTAGGAAATAAAATGAGGAATGCTTGAAGATCTATATTCAAAAGTCTATTCACTCATCCTAACTAATTACCTCCATGGAGAGAATGTGGGATGGGAGATTTCTTCTGTGCAAAACTGAACACAAAAGTCTTGGGATTCAAAAACACAAGATTCATCAGGGAAGAAGAAGGTAAAAAATAGCATTGAATATCAAAGCTATTACTTTGATATTCAATATATCAAAGTATATATATCAAATATATAACTATCATTCTATAGTTATAGAACTACTAGCTCTAGTTCTATAGCCTCCTGCCTCTTCTGCAACAGAGGCTCAACTTTCAGGAAGCTAAATACAAAGCAAAAGCTTGCTCTGTGGCAGGCACCATTCTAAACCCTTTATATATTTTAACTCTTTGAAGGCTCATAAAAATATCATGAGGTATTAATAGATACTATCACTACCCTAGCTTACAGATTTTACAACTAAGTGCTAAGTGAAATAAGCCAGACACAGAAAGAAAAATATTGCATGATATCACTTACATATGGAATCTAAAAAAGAAAAGTCAAATACATAGAAATAGAGAATAAAACAGTGATTACCAGCGGAGGGGGAGAGGGGGTGACGGGGAAATGTTGGTCAAAGGATACAAAGTAGCAAATATGTAGGATGAACAAGTCAAAGGACCTACTTTACAACATGAGGGCTACAGTTAATGATAGTGTATTATATTCAGAATTTTTGCCAAATCAGTAGATTACAGCTGCTGGGGGGCGGGGGAGGCGGGGAATGGGTAACCACATGAGATGATGGATGTACTAATTTGTTCCCCAAGAGTAACCATTTAACTATACATGTGTATCTTATAAAATCGTATGTATACTTTAAGAATACGCAGTCAAATTTATTTTTCATAAAAAGTAGGAACAATATTTATAAAAATGAAGTGAGCTCTTAAAAAATTAAGAGAGTGATTAAAATAAAAAACAGTAAAACATAAATTTGTTGGAAGGAAAGAATGAGCAAGACAGCAAAAGGGGGAAAAAAAACCGTAAAGAAAAACAATCTTGACCTCTTCTCATTTGTGCTCTAAGCAGCCCTCCTCTCCCCTGCTTTGAAAAGCCACGGGAGTCTGAGCGATTCAGGTCAAGGCCAGAGTAATGGAAATTCCCTAGAGGAGGCCACTCCCCAGTCGTTGACTTTACAGTTTCAGCTGATGTAGAGATCCCAATTCATCTCTATTCAAGCATTTTGGGAATCTCTCCAAGGAGCGAGATAGCAGGCGGTGGGGTGGATCGGGGTGGGCGAGGAGCTTGGCCGCCTTCAGGAGTGACGCGAGACCTCGGGGACCAGCGTGGGGACCAGCGTAGAGACCAGGGAAGGAAAACTGTGCTCCACACGTGAGATCCAGGAAACGAAACCGAGAGCTGTGTCAGCATCAAGATTACTCCGAGGCTACTCCTTTTCCCGCTGGAGGAGGTTGTGTGACATCTGTGCCCGGCGGTTAAAGGGCAAAGGGAAAACGAGTCACCGCCCGGTGCCCAGGTCCCAGGACCTTGGCTCTCTCCGGGCAGCGCGGGAACAACTGCATCCACAGGTAGGGGAGCAACTTTCTCTTTCGCCTCCCCGGGGCGAGGGTGCCTGCGCGGAATCTGCGCAAGTCCCAGGGCCAGGCGCAGGTGGTGGGGGAGGTTTATGCGGAAGGAGCCCGCGGCTTGTGTTTGCTGGGGGAAAGTTGGGAGCAGGGGTCCGAGAGGCCTCGGAAAGGGACCCTGGAAATGGAGCGGGGAAGTGGAGCTCCAGCTGGCCCAGCGGTGCCCATAGTCTGCCCCAGAACCATTCTGATGACATGCGTCCTGCCTGGAAACACCTCGCAGAGCTCCGCTTCCCCTTAGCTGCGCTGCTTTACAGGCAGAGGGCAGCCTGAATCATGGTCAGAAGCTGAGCTCGAGAGTGTCTGCCGGCATAGTGGGAGTATTAAAAGGAACGATTAATAGAGCCTGCTGTCATAACAATAAGTATTAGTTGGAAATATGAGTGGAGCCCCAAACTATGCTAGGCTCTTTACAATATCAAATCAATCTGAAAGGTGGAGGCTGAACAAAGGATAATGGCTGAGACCAGTAGCTCCAGAGCCAGGCTGCCTGAGTTTGAATCCTGCTTCTATTGTATTTCACGTCTGTAGATTCTGAGCCAGTTTCTTCATATATGTTCCTTTCTTTGCCTCAACTCTGAAATTGTGTAACTATTAAGAGAATTACAAAAGTTACAGAGTATTACATGTATTGATGTAATGTTATTAGAGTGGTGCCTGGCACTGCAGGAAATACTCTGTGAACGTTAGGTTTCAATATTTTAAACATTTAACAAAGTCCCTCCTTCTCCAAGCTCACTATCTGCTGCCCATGTGGTTTTATTCATATACTGTTATTCCTGAAAGTCTTGGCATGGCTCCTTCTCAGTTCCAGGAACAGGCAGTCATTGCTTCTTCCTGTTTAGCAATTTGAGATACACGGATAGTACAAGACACACTTGCTTAATGAGAATTGTCAGGAGGTTTGGGGTTTCTTTTTCTTTCTTGACCTTTCTTTCCTACAGTAGACATTTCTTTTAATAACACAACAATAGAAGAGCTTTGAAGGATGAGCAAATGCAAGGAAATAAAAAATAAAATGAGAGGATTTCTGCAGTTGGATAGAAAAGTGGCATTTAAAATAGCTGGGTTGCTATCCAATTTTCCCAGCACCATTTATTGAATAAGGATTCCTTGGAAACTATCACTAGTGCAAACAGACAACCTACAAAATGGGAGAAAATATTCACATGCTACAGATCCTATAAAGGGCTGATAACTAGAATCTATCTATATAGAATGCAGGAAAATCAGCAAGAGAAAATCAAACAACCCTATCAAAAAGAGGGCAAAGGATAGGAACAGAAAATTTTCAAAAGAAGACAAGACTAATGGCTAACAAACATGAAAAAATGCTCAACATCTCTAATTATTAGGGAAATGCAACTCAAAACAGCAATGACAAATGGAGTAAAGGCATGATATGTAAAGTATACTTCAATAAAGAAAAAAAAACAGCAATGACATATCACTTAACTCCAGTGAGAATGACCTTTATCAAAAAGTACCAATATAGTAAATATTGGCATGGATGTGGAGTGATAGGAACACTTACACACTGCTGTTGGGACTGCAAACTAGCACAACCTCTGTGGAAGTAATATAGATACCTCAAAGAGCTACAAGTAGAACTATTATTTGATTCAGCAATCCCATTGCTGGGCATCTACCCAAAGGAACAAAAGACATTCTATAAAAAAGACACCTGCACTCCAATGTTTACAGCAGCATAATTCACAATTGTAAAGATGTGGAAACAACCCAAGTGCCCATCAATACATGAGTGGTTGAATAAAATGTGATGTATGTATACCATAGATTTCTACTCAGCCACAAAAAACAGTGCTGATCTAGCACCTCTTGTATTAACCTGGATAGAGCTGGAGCCCATTCCAATAAGTAACGTATCACAAGAATGGATTCTTTAACAAACAAGCACCACATGTACTCACCGTCAAATTGGTATTAACTGATCAACCCCACTTATGTGCACATAGTAGTAACATTCATCGGGTGTCAGGCAGATGAGAGGGGGAAGGGATGGGTATATTCACACCTAATGGGTACAGTGCGTACTGTCTGGGGGATGGACACGCTTGAAGCTCTGACTCGGGTGGGGCAAAGGCAATATATGTAACCTAAACATTTGTTCCTCCACAATATGTTGAAATGCAACATAAAATAAAATAAAATAAAATGGTTATAAAACTGAAAAAAATAAAAAAAAAAGCTGGGTTGCAGATCACACAGCCTTCTGATCTGTAAAGGAGCTTAGAGTACAGGTAGAGAGAAACTAAATATGTGTGAACTGGCCTCTGAACACCTCTCCATCCTCATCTCTAAGGATCTCTCCCTCTTCTGTTTTGTACCCTCAGAGATCTCTCATTTCCTTGAATGAGCCAAGTTCCCTCCAGCTTCAGGTCTTCTATCTGTGAAGTTCTCTCTGTCTGTGATACTCTACTTCACAGCACACCCACTTAACCAGACCTTCATAGATTAGTGATTTGCAATTTCCTTCACCTCTTAATCTGATTTTCCTGATAATTCTCTGCCCCACCACCATCTAAGTTAATGTCTCCCAATAACCCTTTTTTATACCATCATTATTTTTATGCATAGCACCTAGAGCATTTTCAATAATATATTTAATTGTCTGTCTCCTCTAGCGCCTAGGTATAGTGCTGTGGTGCCTGGTGTAGAGCCTTGCATGCTCTACGCCTTCAGTCAATGTTCCTTGAAAACCACACAAGCTTTATACTAAATGAATATTTATATAAGAAGTGTGTTTATATGTATACATGTGTATGTGCATATATGTATGCACACTCATGAATGTTAAATTTAAAAGCCAAACTTTACTTAATCAGTACTAACAATTGTTTTTGCTTTCCAAATTTTGTTTTAATAAGTGCTTAGTAAAAACTTACCTGATATCTTACCCTGTTGCATGCAACTATAAGAGAATATCTGAAAATGGGTAATATAAAAGGAAGAGATTTATTCCTTATAGTTCTGGAGGCTAGGAAGTCCAACGTAGTCATGTATCACTTAATGGCAGGGATACATTCTGAGAAATGCATCATTAAGCAATTTCATCATTGTGCGAACATCATGCAGTGTACTTACACAAAGCTAGATAGTATAGCCTATTGCTCCTGGGCTACAAACCTGCACAACATGTTACTATACTGAATGCTGTATGTAGTCAGTTACAACACAATGGTTAAATATCTGTACTTCTAAATATATATAAAACATAGAAAGGATACAGTAAAAATATGGTATTATAATCTTTGGGGACCACTGTCATATATACAATCCATTGTCGAATGAAACATCATTATGCGGTGCATGGCTGCCTCAAGGTGCTGACATCTGGAGAGGACCTTTCTGCTTCACCATCCATGTCAGAAAGCAGAAGGGCAAGAGAACAAGAGGGGATAGAACTTGCTTTCCTCACCAAACCCACTCAGTATTCTGGTGCTAACTCACTCACTTGAAAGATAAAGACATTATTCATGAGGGCAGAGTTCTCATGACCTAATCATCCCTTATTAGGCCCCGTCTTCCAACACATGAACTCTGGGGGACACATTCAAACTGTAGCACCTGGCCTAATACAAACTAAGGGGCCACAATAGTAAATTAAGATTTAAGACTTTTCTGTCTTATATAAGAAAGATACTTTAAAGATAGTCATTTAACAAATCTCACTGAAAGTTACCAGTCTTTTTTTTTTTCAGTGAATGAATGCAAAGAATATGAGTCATCAGTTATCTCAGTTCAGCTAGTTAGTAAGCTGTGTGACACTAAATAGCATTTTTATGAGTTTAGGTTCATCATATGTAAGGATGAAAAGAAACAACTCAAATTTGTGAGGGAGCTCTGTGATTTCAGGAAAGGATTTCAAGGGGTAATAAAGCAATCAAAGGAGAATAATAAAGCATAAATATTGTTTTTTACTTCTTTTATCTCTTTGGTTTACTTGTTAGTCTTGTAGGACACTTGACCATTACCATCTCAGTTGGTTTCAGTTGATGTATTATCTGCATTTTTATTCAAGGTTTATTATAAAATACTATTAAATATAAAAGGCTATACAAAATTGTTTCTTAAATATAAAACACAGAAGTGGATTTTTTTGTTAAAAGGTCCTTTGTATTTATAATCGGCCTCAGTTACCCCTTTCATCCTGTACCGTCCTGTAGGGTGTGCTGGTGTACTCAAATGCTCACCAACTCCTTGCTTCACTTACTGTTTAAATGCATCTGCTCTTGCTCTGCTTAACTTTTACCAGAAATAGAGTTCAATATGAATTGTTTTTCTTCTTAGATGTTAACTAAACCTTTTAAAATGCACAAAATTTACATACAAACATAACCTGAGCAATATGAAAATTATTTGACCTGTGACTTCCCTCTGCTATGTTAGGTTCTGCTCCTGGCATACTTCCAATCCCTCCTTTTCCCCCAGCCTAGTATCTCATTCTCACTTATTGGTAGGAAATTAGGGACCTAGAAGTCTTGTGATTGATTTTAGAGAGATAGAGTTTTGCTAAAATAATTCAGAATATGTATCTCTTCTTGGGGCTTAAGAAGAATGTGAACTAGTTTATCATGTGTTTTGGGGGAAGGTTTGTTCTTAGGCAATTAATAAGTAAATTCAGATAAATAACCCATATCTAGTTATGCCTAGTTTATAGGCATATTAGCTTCAGGATCTCCTAAAATTAAGGATGCTTCCCCTTTGGGTTCCAGATTTTGCATTAATGCTGTTTGAAAGCAGTAAGAGAAATTTCAGGACTCCAAGAGATAAGTCAAAAGGGTTTCACTGTAATATAAACTGTGAAGTTGTAACTGGAAATCTCCTGTGATGTTTCTCCCTCTCCCTGGTGGTAGAGGTTTACAATTATCAAATAGTCAAAGTATCAATGGGGAGTTATGATTTCTGATCAAATGATTTTAACAGAGATGTATTTATATATACACAATGTACACATAATATATAATGCCTCTATTGCTTCTCAGTCTTTTGGCTAAGATCAAGTGTAATGTATGATGCCTCAATTTCCTCCAAAGCTTTCATTTAACAGAGTTAGGAAAAGTATGCAGTAATTACATTTTGAAATTCTGTTGTAAGTATGTAGTAATTATATTATATTTTGAAATTCTGTTGTCTTGGAGTAATTATGATTGCAATGGTATGATATATAATATGACATTATTACAGACTTTTTTTCTTTTGGGACAGCATAAATATGATTTTCTCTTTCCCTAAAGTATTTGTGAACTGTTTAAAAACTAAGAATGGTAGAAGCCATTGTTAAAGAGTTATCATGTTAAATTAATTAACTAATTAATTCAACAAGAACATACTCAGTTATTCCCCAAACTGAGTGACATATGTCTTAGAATATACTCATTAAGTTTGAGAGAACCAAAGGATCATTATAACAGCAAACACAGTAGGCATCCACAGGGTGGATGACTTTATTCATCTGGTATATAGTGCTTTATTCTACTTGGCACAGGTACAGGTATAAGGATCACTTAACATTTTGCATAGAGCTTATGACATACCATTTTCAGTGCTTGAGATACTACGTAATTGCTAAAATTCTAAAGCCTATAATAAAGTGAGGACCCAGATTTTATTCTTTAGTAGTTTTGTCATAGGTAATCATCCTCACTAACTTATATTTATGATTTAAAATAATATAACTAAATGGAAAGAAAAAGAACAAATATGAACAAATAAACGCTATTATATAATCTGCTTAGTTCCCCTGCCTGGGAATTCTGTGCAAGGAAAGAATGAACTCTGAGCCCATGAAAAGTAAATACTGTGTGTATTCACAATTAGTACTCATTTGGCAAGGACTTGGAAACTTATGACACGCCACACTTCAGATCCTCCACCTGTTCTTAAAATTATGCATAGCGTTAGTTTATGAATTCCCTGCCTTTCTAGCAGAAAGATTCTTTTATTTCTGGCTTGCACTGGACTTATCAGCCCAAAACAGCTAAATGCTAAGAAGAAATATTTTTTAAATTATAACAAAAGTATTGTCCATCTGAAATGTATAGATTTGCAATCTAGAATTTATGAAATTGTTTCCCAATTCAATAGTATGTTTGTAAAAAATAAGAAATAAACATTTACCTGTATTTCTCCCCTTAGATATATAATTTAGGATTTTTCATTAGATGTTACTTAGTGCCTTTCTGACATTGTAGGCAATTATAAGAATGACTGAAACAATAGTCACTTAAAATCGCTATTAAAATTATTATAGTTAAAGGCCATACAATTCTTTTTAAAACTAAGCATGTTAAAGAGTGGTGTCCTGTAAGAAATATGGGTTGGATAAAAACTTCAGAGATGTGTAGTCCAGCATGTTAATTAAGGGATACTACCTATTTCTACTCCACAATTTATCAGTCTTTTTTATATATCTGTTAAAGTATTCTTAACATGTTTTAAGAAAATGGGTATTCATTCTAATGTATATCCTTTGATGATGGAAACATGAGCTTGACAAAAATAACCTGGCTCTTTGTATAAATTTGGTCTCCTTTTATAGTTCTTTAGATGATGGAAGCTAAAATACAAACATAGCTTTGAAAACTTTTAGTCTACTTTGGTTACACATGTTTATTAACTTATTATTTACTTATTGATTAATTGCAGAAAAATAAATTTTAATATTTCTGCCCTTCTGATTTGAACACAGCAGTTGATTTCTGATCAGTTATTGCAAAGCAAGGTTTCTATTGTTCGAAGAAAATCCAGGAAGTTAAATCAGTAACACAGACACATTTTTGGATTTATTCCAGGGTCAAGTAAACCCATTTGAATTATTCAACCATTGCTGAACTTCCTGAGTAAATATAATTCAGAGGTGACTATAATTGGAACAGTCTTAAAAGTTTTACCAGATTTTGAAATTTTCTGCTTAAAGTTGGCAATGACAAAAAATAATTTTGAAACACAGAGGAAGAAAGTGGTTTCTTCTTGGGAACGCTAGATTTTAGTTCCCAACAGTGTAGAGGGATCAGGTGACTTAGGTAACATTTAGGATTGTTCAGCAGGAGGAATTGGTGAAGGGCAGCCAACACTGGAGTGTGCCTGGGAAGGAGAAAGGCTAATTTGGGGAACAGTGTTTTTGCCTGATGTGTGAACTGTAATTAACAAGCATGACGGGAGTTGGGATTCACAATAGACAGAGAAAGTAGTGACTGGATAGTAGTGGGAACGATTAGGATGGGATCAAAGCACTGAAATTCAGGGTATTGAGTAGATTGTGTATTGTTATTTATTCTGTAGAAATAACCAAGTACAACGTTTCACTTGGATTGCCAAGGTGCTATGGTTAGGCCAACTCTTGAGAGTAAATTATCTGCTAAAAAGCATCTCTTGATGCAAAGAACAGAGTGTCAAGCCTTCTCAAATTTGCTATTCAAGTTGGGCAAAACAAGTCCACAGGACGTGGAATTTCTAGAGATAATTGCAATAGTGTTCCCTGAAATTAACCGTTCCTGCTCTCCTGCTGAACCATTCCTGGAGCCTGGCTGAGAGGCTGGGCACTGGACTACATGTTTCCTTTAGGTTGTGTAGGTTGTGAAGGTTGTATCTTTTTTTTTTTTTTTTTTTTTTTGAGACAGAGTCTCACTCTGTCGCTTGGGCTAGAGTGCAGTACATGAACCTAGCTCACAGCAACTTCAAACTCCTGGGCTCAAGCAATCCTCCTTCCTCAGCCTCCTGAGTATCTGGAACTACAGGTGCAAACCACCACGCCCAGCTAATTTTTTGTATTTTTATTAGAGACGAGGTCTCACTCTTGCTCAGGCTAGTCTTGAGCTTCTGATCTAGAGCAATCCTCTCGCCTCCGCCTCCCAGAGTGCTAGGATTATAGGCGTGAGCCACTGCGCCCAGCCCATTTGGGGTCTTAAGTTCACAAGGTTCATTTCTGGCTCTCTGCTTCATTGAACCCTCTTCCCAAAGACTTTTAGAAAGCGTTCACCATCCATGGGCTGAACAACATCTTCTAAATTCCTACTCAGAAGCACAGTAAGGGGAATGGGGTCAAGTCCAAAGGGTTTAAATGACTGGATAAGCTTAACTGGATGAATGAGGAGGAATATCCTGTGAGTGTGCCTGTGTAGTTTTAGAGTACCCTGTTTGGGCAGTCATATTTGACCTGTACATTTGTAGACAGTATGTTAATATCAGATCTTCTTTTTCAGAACTATTTCAATCATGGACAAAAAAAGTAAGTAATCTCCTTTAATCTACGTTTCTCTCTATAATATTAATCTGTTGGTAACTTGTTACTTGTCATAATGTTTTATTCAATTTCTTGTAATTTGCTTTGTGTTGTTTATACTCCAGAATCCAATGTGTAATTCAGTATCTTGAACATGGAGAGATGTACTCAAATATCCACTATCACTAATTTTTTCATTAAAATAAGAAAACTTCAGGGAAAACTAAGAAATTTTAGGTGTATTGGGAAATACATTGTATAATGTATACTATATTCCATCCAGAACAATTTTCTCTTTTTTCTGTGCATTTTATATACATAAAGATTATTCAAATCATACTAATTGACAGATAATAAATTTAAGATATCAGTTCATTGTAATAAAATTCTCAGCTACAAACCTTGATGTATATTTCATTACATAGGTTTAAATAAATATCAATCACTGTGTTCTGGCTTTTTTTCTTTCAAGAGAATTGTAAATAAGATGGGTATTTATCAAACATGTAATGAAAGACTTTGTCTTATTAAAATTTTAAGATTTGGGACAAAAAAATACAATATAGAAAAAATATAAAAATCAAAATCCTGATTTTCTGAGATGTTTTTTATTCTCTTTTTTTATCTTTTTTGACATAGTCAAGAAATATTTATCTTTCACTATAATGTCAGCCATCTAGATATATTGGATAATCTTTAAAACTAGACCCCTTAGTTTTATGATCTTTTTATTTATATAACTCAAAGTTTTTGAATTGTAAATTTACATAGAACTAAGCTATTTGCTACAAGCTTTAAGATGCTTCCACTCAATTTAAAAATATTCATTTGGCCATGGTCATAGTTACCTTTTAACTCTTCAGTTTTGTATATATAATTGTATATGTGTATGTATATATGTGCAAAAATAGATAAAATGTGTATATGTATAAGAATAAATGTGTATATAATGTATATGTATACACATATAGAAGTAAAAATAAAATATCTTTAAGACAAAATGATAGTCCTATGATTTTTATAAGCTATTAAATATTTTAAGTTGCATTCACAAATACAGAAATGAACCTGTAATTCATATACTCTTTGCTCTACTTGAACTCCTGCCCATTCACTTATTTTCTTTGTATGAATTCCTCCTGTAATTCCTAAAACCAGGATATTGCCCAGTACCAAAAGTGTCTGTCCCGGGAAAAGTCCCTGCAGTGTATGTACAGGGAAGAGTCTTCATTTGAGTAGGAGGGTGATTATTGCTTGAATTTACAGTCTCCTCAGACTGCATTCTGCTGAAGTTACCATGAAGCCAGTTGAATGGAGGAGAAGGGGGCGTGGGGCATAATCCAGCCTTCTTGATAAAACCACATGATTAATGAGTTGAGTGTTCTCTGAAAGTTCATAATAGAGACACATTCAGAAAATGTGTCAAATTGAAAGTTTAGCCAATATATTCTTCTATATTGATGTCATGCCTCCATGGTTCAAAAATAAGAGATTTTGAATGTATAATTAGTAGCCCATAAAGAGACAGAGGAGGAGATAAGTGTAGTGTCTACTAGACTATAAGTTGTATGAATGCAAAGCCACTGTAGACCCAGAGCTTAACTCAAGGGTAACACAGAAGAGGCTCAGTAAATATTGAGAGACTGGCTGGGGGGAATAAAAATGACTGTAGAGACATGAATAGGAAGAACTAGGAGTTTGACTCACTAGTGCATATACCAAGATTACACAAGCCATATTAACTAGCAGGTAACAAAGTTTAATATGTTAGTTTATTGTAATTAAATGTTATGGTTTTTGTAGGTCAAAATCCATCATGTTTTCATATAGTTAAGCTTATTAGTGTAGTTCCACAGTAAGCATTAAAAAGATAATTAAATACTGAAGTTTATACATTATTTTAAATATTTTTAAAAATTCATATAACAATGTTCAGAGATATCTTTTAAATCATCCATAATCCTACCACTATTCACATCCAACTAGTTTCATTTATCTCTTTCTTCATAGTCTATATGTGATTTTAAAACTACATTTTTTCTAATACCAACAAAATCAAAGCATGAACACTCATCTAGCATATTTGGAAACTGTGAATTCAGCTCCAGTAACTCAGCTATCTCTTTTTATCTAAAAGAGAATTTATTTGAAACAGGATTCCATTGCAAATTAGCTCTGCTGACAGGCACAGCTTATGTTAAGTGAAGAATTTACCTATTTCAATACAGTGGAAGACCACACAAGTGAAAATTATCTAAAGAAAATGCATTTTTCTTTCTAATTTATATTTTATTTAAGCAGACATATATTTCCTCTCCTTGAATTGCAGACATGCAAACAAACGCTCCTCATCCAGGAACAGATGTGCCACCACCTGGGTATCCTCCTCAGTATCCACCAGCAGCATTCCAAGGTAAAATATTTGATTGAAGAAGAAAAAAGTAAAATTAATCAATTCATCTTTCTTAGGGAAGATCTGTGTGTCTTTTCTTTATTTAGTAGTTCTTTTTCTTAAAATCACATTAATGAAATTTTGTCAGCCTAGCTGTTCTTGATTGTTTTTTATTTGACTACTTGTTTTCCATAGAAATAATTTTTATTTATAGAGGATAGTGAAGGTGTAAAGGAGAGCTAATAAAAACAGTAGTGAGATTATATTTAGTAAAAACTGCATATAAACCCAAAAATACTGATATAAGTAAAATATTTTATTGATCCTCTATCTGTTCTGAAAATTGTGATCATTCAATCACACTTAGGAAACTTATCCCTGGGTGTTTTTGAGTAATATGGTAGCTGGTTTTGTGTTCAGTGAGAGTCACAGAAAAAAATGATAAGACTGGTTAAAACTGAAAGCAATAAACATGTAGTTACCTGGAGATAATTCTCATTTTAATTTTGTAACATATATGAAAGCTTTTTTTAAATATGCTGACTAATGCCTTGCATTTAGAAGGAAAGTAATTAAGTCACATCACTACATACTAGGGAGCACATTTTTTCTTTTGAACCAATGCATAAAAAAATTCAGAGATTTTCATTTAGACAAATGCAGTTATCAAAATTACTAGAACTTTACAAATGGCAAAGTCCGTGCTGTGTCCAGATTTGCTTTGCAAGTAGGCAAGCTATCGACATCTTCTGAAAGAGCATCCTGGAGATTTAGACTCAAAGGGAATGGGGTTTGGACAGAAGGATATATATATATGTATATATATATATATATACATATATACATATACACATATATATATATATAATTTTTTTAACAAGCCAATCTGCTGGGAGCTGAGTGTTCTGTTTAATTGTCAAGCTAGAAACCTCCCTGTGGGTCCTGGATCTTATTCAGATGTTTGCAATTAAAAGAATATGAGCTAGATAAGCCCCAAGACTCTAAGGTGGTAGTTCTCAACTGTGACTGCACTTAAGCATCAGCCAGAAGCACTTAAAATTACTAGTGCCAGGGTGCCATCCCAGAAAAACAAAATCTGAACTTCTGCTGGTGGGACTCAGAGATTGGTAATTTTTACATACTCCAGGTGATTCTAATGTGAAGTCAGGGTTGAGCATTCCTGCTCTAAATTCTTATAGGGTTGGTGTTTGGAGAACTATTAGGAAGTCTATAAAATTTACCCAAGACACGTAGATAATGATTGAACCCACTCCATAACTAATCAAAAGTAGATACATACACATAATTACATTTAGATATAATCAGCCTTGAAACAGCTTGATTTTATTTCTCAAGTCCAAGGCCACATATCTCACAGGTCTGGAGATGACAATGATATGAACAATAATGACGACTTAAAATTAAGAGTTTACTGTGCTTTTTAGGCATTGTTCTAAATGTGGAGTTAATGTTGATTAACTTATTTAATTCTCAGAACGCTCTTATGAGGTCAACAGTATTAATTATCCTCATTACATTTGTGGGAAACTGAGGCATAGAGAGTGGATTAGGCGTCAAGTTCTGCCTTCTGTACTTAATAGTTGTATGGTCATCTTAACAAGTCACAGTACCTCGAAGCCTGAGTTTTCCTATCTATTAATTGGGAATAATATTTTCTAATTTACATTGCTTTGTAAATTAATTGAGAGTGTATGTAAAACACTGAGTACAATGCTTTCAAATAATAAGTGACAAATATTTGCTAATCAACATATTAGTAGTAATAATATGCTAAATCAATTGGACTTTATATAAATGAAACTGTTATCTAAATTTCAGGTAATTCTATATACTTAATCTATTGATTTGAGGAATAATCAACCATATTCTCTCTCTCAGAGAGTCCTGAGACGATTATAATGATGTTAATGATGTATTCAATCAACTCATATCTCCACATCCCCACTGGCTTGCCTGTGGTCTGGTCTCTGCACTGAAGCCAGTGATCCTTAAAAATGTAAATCTTTTCATATTACAAATGGTGTTTAGCCCCTACTTGATAAGCTCCCATTACTTTTAGGATAAAGGCCAAAACCAGACCCTAGATCACCTTTTTCCTGCTGTCTCTTTAATTGTCTCTTAAGTGTAGCTCACTACTATCCAGCTAGACTGACTATTTTTCAGATTTTTAAAGGTCTATGTTTGTTGCTATCACAGGACTTCTCTGTGAAATGTTTTTCCGTGCCCCTGGCCTGCTCAACTCCTATGCATCCTTCAGGTCTCAGTGGAAAGGTGATCCCTCAGGAATCTGCCCCTACTGCTTCCCTTCCCCTCTCCCCATCTCAGTAGCTTCCTTTAGCATATGTAGTCATAAAGCACCAGTCCCTTACTTCAAAGCACTGTCTCCAATTCTAATCAATCAATTAATCACACTGATGTTGTAGCTCCCTAAAATTAGGGGGAGTATAAAATCGTCTCTCTTATTAGGTAATTGTGGCAGAGATTGCATCTGTCTCTTTTTGTAAATCCCAGTGCTCTGCCCTCCTGAAAATACTGTAAGGTATAAATGAGATCATGGAACTCACTCTTTGCTTAAAATCTCCCAATGCCTGTCAATTACACTGGGAACAAAATCCAGCTCATTAGTAAGGGCCCACCTAGATGAACTGCTTCCTATTGCTTTAGCAACAGCCATTCCTAGACTTTCTGTCTCTCATGAAATTCCTCTCTCTTTCACAAACATGCCAAATTCATTCCAAAATCAGGGTTTTTATATATGCATTTTCTTCCTCCTGGAGGATCTCTCACCAGATCTTCACATAAAGCTTTTGCCTTCTCATCTTTTAAATCTCAATGCAAATTATGTCTATCTAAAGTAACTGCTGTCTCATACTCTTCCCTCTCCCCCATGTATTGTCTCCATCACAGCAATATGAAATCTTTTTCTTTTATATTTATTTTTTGTCTCCGAAAGTTGACTGTACTCTGAGAGGAGGTTGCCTCCTTGGGAGCTGTATCCCTGATTCTGCAGTACAGCCAGTTACATTATAGATCATCTGTACATATTCATTCAATGTAGAAGGAATAAGTTATAAAAGCTGTATTTAAAAAATATTATTGTGAGGTTTAATCTGTTTTTATAAGCCTTATTTATTAATGGTATATGAATTTCATTCTAAACGCTCCATTTAAAAGTATTTATAAATTGTCTGAGTGTAAAAGTTTACATGCCCTTTAATGTTAAAATATTGAGGCACACAGTCCTTTGAAATTATATTTGATTGCTGTGGAATTGCTACTCTGTGTGCTATACGAATAAGCTTATGAAGCTTCATTGTAATTACATATTCACAGATTATAAAGCATATACTTATTAAATTTTTGCCTCTACTCTGCCTCTTATAACTTTTACCTTTCTTGTTTCTCAAATTATATTTTCCATAGTAAAGGGTGCTAAATTGAGAAATTTAAATTTCTAACCTAAAAATCATAATGAAATTTTTTTAATAGAGAGTGACTTTGGGAAAGGAATACACCATGGATAAAAACTCCAGGCAAACTGTTAGCCCAAACAAATATCTAAAACATACTAGAAGAAATGACATGCTTTTGCCTCCGTATCAGGGTTTCTCAACACGATAATATTTTGATCTGAACAAGTCCTTGTTTTCAGGGGATGTTCTGGACATCTTAGGATGTTAGGTAACAAATCATCCCTGGCTTCTATCTAACAGATGCCAGTGTCATCTTCCCTTCCAGCTGTGACACATTAAAACATCTCCAGACCTTGTCCAATATCCCTTGGGGAGGGAAAGGGCAAAACCTCCTTTACTTCTATACATTAGACATGCCATTTGTTAGAATTCCAGAATTATCATTTTTCCCAGGTGCCTTGGCCCTAAAAATGCTGGCTCAAAGCCTTTGTTTTGGGCCTTCTACCTTATGCCATCTCTCTTTTCCTTGAAGGCATGCCAGAATCTTTACATAGGTGACTCTAGATCATGGTTGGTATGCTATCATTTTCTCAGATATTCAAGCATGTTTTCCAGCACAGTTTTGCATGGTGAGGTTTAAGTCTGTGGGTGAACTCTATTCACAGCCCACTACCCTCAAAATGGAAGTAGATAGGAAACTACAGATATTTCATTGAAATATCTCTGAAGATAAAAGCACACATTAAGCTTCACAGATACAAGATTTCTGAGGTGAGAAGTCAGTTTGTAGATAGCTGGGGTAGTCCTAAAAGGGTTGATGATTTTTGTCTGTGCACTTATGAATCATTTTACCTGTTGCTATTTCAGGACCCCCAGGACATACTGGATACCATGAGCCCCAGGCTGGCTACCCAGTCCCACCAGCTGGCTACCCAGTCCCACCAGGCGGCTACCCAGTCCCACCAGGCGGCTACCCAGTCCCACCAGCTGGCTACCCAGGCCCACCGGCTGGCTATTCACATGCTGGCCCAACTGGCTTCCCTGTTCAGAATCAGCCTATATATAATCAGCCAGGTGGACCTGCAGGGGTACCATGGATGCCAGCACCACCACCTCCATTGAACTGTCCACCCGGATTGGAATATTTAAGTCAGGTAATTTCAAATACTCAAATTCTCATACAAAATAAAATTGTGCTTCCAATTTATTTAACCAAATTAACAAATGAATAATTCAACAAAGTCTGAAATGGTAAAACCAAATTTCCTGCTAATGGATTACCCTGATTTTTCTACATCAGGTTGTTTTTTTAAAGCAAAATACAAATGTCTTAGGAAATTGTGTTTTCTGTGATCTTGATCTCTGATAATAGCCAATAGAAAATATTTAGTAAGCACTGTTCTCTAGTATTTGTCCTAAGAATAATACACATATTAACTCATGTAACCCCTATAGAACATGTATGATGTATAGGTGCTATAAGTATCTCCATTTTTCAAAAGATGAAACTGAGGTCCAGAGAAGTTACATAACTTGTTTAGGGTCAAAAACCTAAGGAAGTAGGCCTGGCTCTTAATCCTGGAACTTCATTTCTGAACCTCATGCTCTTTAATTTCAACACTGCAAAATTACCCTGCAATTTGAAAGAAACTTTAAATAAGTTTATTGTTGAGTTGCAAAAAGTGGCATCAAACAAGGAGTTAGTATTTTGTGTGTCCTATAGCTCACTTTCTTACTATAACTAATAAAACTATATTTTTATTATGCTGCTGTTGTTCTTTGGAAGACCTCATTTTATAAATGTCATCAATAGGGAAATAAAAAATTCCATATTTTGCTGTACTAAGTAATAGTTAATCTCAGCAATATGAGGATTAACATTTATTTGATGTTAGAAATCAGGTAGGTAAAATAGAAATATGAATTTCAGTGTATCCTATAAAAATATAAACAAGGATTCTTGCGATATCCAACCAGTTTACAGTCAATCAGTTCTCTCCCTTGCACTGTCTGTACTAACTTAATTTCCCACAATACCCTCAAAAAATTACATATTATAGGAACTTTTGGTCATTATTATATTCTCCAAGAAACGCATAAAAATAGATATTTTAAAAATCAGGATTTTATCAAATACGTGGGGGAAGTTATCACCTATTACAAATGATGATATCAAATATACTTAAAAATTTGAAACTTGTGAAAAAAAACTCTTTAAATGAATAAAAAATGACACTTCTTAAGCCTCTTCTAGAAGGAACATTGTTTTCTGATTTCTCTATTATTGTTTTTGATATATAATAATTATACATACTTACAGTGTACAATGTGATATTTTGGTACATATAGCTATGTATAATGGTCAAATCAGAGTAATTAGCATATCTACCACCTCAGACATTTATCATTTCTTAGTGTTGGAAGCATTCATAATTCTGTCTTTTTGTGTTTTGAGAATGTACAACAAATTCTTGTCAACTATAGTCACCCTACAGTGCTATAGAACACTAAAATTTATTTTTTCTATCTAGCTGTAATTTTGCTTCCTATCGCTATCTCCCCTCATCCATACCCTTGCCAGTCTTCAGTAACCACTATTGTAATCTCTCTACTTCTGTGAGATGACCTTTTTTAACTTCCACATATGAGTGAGAACATGCAATATTTTTTCTTTCTGTGCCTGGCTAATTTCACTTAACGTAATGTCCTTCAGGCTTATTTATGTTGCTGCCAGTGGCAAGATTTCATTCCATTTTATGGCTGAATAATATTCCACGGTGTGTATAAAGTGAATTTTTTAGGCATTTTTCTGTTGATGAACATTTAGGTTGATTCTGTATCTTGGCCATTGTGAATACTGCTGTAATAAACATGGGAGTGCAGGTACCTCTTCAACGTTACTGATTTCCTTTCCTTTGGATATATATCCAGTGGTGGGATTGCTGGATCATATGGTAGTTCTATTTTTAGTTTTGTGAGGAACCTCTGTAGTGTCCTCCATGATTGCTGTACTAATTTACATTCCCACCAACAGTGTCTAATAGTTCCCCCTTCTTCACATCTTCACCAAGGCTCTTAATTTGTGTCTTTTTGATAAGAGCCATTCTAACTGGGGTGAGATGGTACCTCATTGTGGTTTTGATTTGCATTTCCCTGATGATTAGTGATGTCGAGCATTTTTTTAATACATTTGTTGCCCGTTTGTGTCAGTTTTCTAATTTTTATAGCTATTTCAGGGTACGCCAATTGTATTTGACCTAAACTTTCACACATTAATAGTGAACACTTTCAATAAATGTTTTTATCAATTAAAAACATTAACTTTAGGTTTATACTAAAAAGTAACATAAGCTATTAAATATTGATAATCGATTACTTGTACTTTTTAAAATATAAATACATGCATATTAATTTGGTTGGCTTAAAAACCTTCATTTAACATACACTTACCACTTAATTTTCTTTTTTCTGTAATAGATAAATCAGATACTGATTCATCAACAAATTGAACTTTTGGAAGGTATGTATTCATTGTATTCATTATGCTTCTAGAAAGAGAAGAGGTTTATGAAGAGAAAAGCTTGACAACTTCCACAAATACAATACTAAATCATGTGGGACAGTTAAGCCTATTAAACCTGGTTATTTACAAACATCTCTCTTCACAGTAATGAAATCATGAACATAATCAGCAATCTACTTCTAAAAATTAGTAGCCAAAATACCAAAATACTATTATGCTGGGCATCTGTCCTCCTGACACAGACACTAACTTAGAAGGAAAATGTAACTTACTTTTGCTCCGCTCTCTCTTTATACATCAGTTTAAGTGATTCTATCATTTGACCTGACTTTTACCACTTCAGGTATTTTCTCCCCAATTGCAGTTACCTTGAGAATAGCACAAGGCCACATTCCAAAGGAAATGATCTTTTTGAATTTGGATAGGGATGTTTTGGATAATTATTTCTCATGTGTACAGTTTCTCTTGGGAGTTTAGATGAACTCTATAAAACCTTTGTTGCATGGGCTGTAGATTGATTACCAGCCAGCATGCAGGGGCACTGCAGTGTTGGAGGATGCTGACCAGCAGGCCTGCAGGCTTGGCTTCCTAGAAAAGCACTGCTGCTCCTGCCGAATGAGCCTGACATTTCCCTGGGCCCAGTGCTACTAAGTGCAAGAGTAAACTTAGGGAGCCACTACATGCTTCAGGACACCTGCCAGGGAAATGAAACCATGGGTGGATTTATGAACCTTAGTGTTTTTCTTCTAGATATAAAGGATTTAGTGAAAACTCTTATTTATTGGTTTTTAGAATATGTCTGTCAAATCCATCTTCATCTATCTCCAAAGTTTCTTCCCACTGGTAGAAATTAGAACATGAATTGTACAAGCAGAGTAATAGATTTGGCTAAAATATACAATTGTCACCTCTTACATTTAAATTACTTATAATGTACATTATTCGATATTTGTAGAGTTCTTGATTTTGTTGAGTTTCTTTAAACAAAGTTATCTCTGAAAGAGAGCTCTTTGTTGTTTGATAATTTATATTCTGGATTTTTTAATGTTTATTTTATGGTGTATATTATTAAAGTTATGAAATTCAAACAGACAGGTACCATACATTACACAGTTCACCACTTAACCTTTTTTTAGATTTATAAGCTGTAGAAATATTTGTAAAATACATGTCTTAATCATAAAATATAAAGTAAGTTCCAAATTTACTGGTCTTTAATCCTGCAGCTTTTTAAAAAATATGTCTCTAATTTTTTGTTTTCTTTTTCTCCCAAATTGAAAGTCTATATTATTTTCTCATATTACAAGTAATATAAAGAAGATGAATAGTATTCAGTTTTTTAGCATCTGAGCATATAACAGTCATGTATATTTTCCCTCAATTCAAAACATAATAGACAATAAAGATGTAAACAGAAGTTTTGTGTGCTTTCATTTTTAAGTAACTAGAAGGAAACCTAAGGATTATGTAAACCCATGTTGGTTTACAAATAAACAAACTGGAGATTTTTGAGATTAAGTTTCTCAAAATGAAACAAGTAGTTAGATAATATATGTTCTTTCAAAATCAGTTTACCTTTTTCTCACCAAACATTTCTTATAAATGCAGACTCCAGGGCCTTCTAAGTCCCACCAAAGACCTTAAGGGAGCTCATGGTGATAGTCTTGTGAAGGACATCTCTACTTGACCAGAATTCCTTCCACACAAACATTTTAGAGTGATTTCGCTTCCATATATTTATTTCTTGTAATCACTCATTATTTGGTCAGCCCTCTGACATCTATGACCCAAGTTACTGGGGGCTGTGGACAAGTGGAACCATTCATTTCTCCCTTCTGGCTCTACACGGGCAGAGATTTCCAACGTGTGGCTCCATATGGGAAGCGTTCAGTAAGATATCATATGGCCGTCTGTACTTCTCATCCTTCTGTTCCCTCCATGAAGAGATTAGCCTATCTAAGGTGCAAAGTTCACTTAGGCTGCACAGAGCCTAATTATACTATGAGTTGAAGCCCTGGTTGTCAAGAACTTTCCCCCTCTGATACCCATCTTCTACTTCTGAAAAACTACTGCTAAACTAAACAAGGGTGCCTTGGGTCCAATGCGACATTCACCTTCCATTTTCATTCACTCCCTTTTTACATGTGTGCATTAAGAGTAAGCCCTCTCACTGCCTTCCTTCAAACATGGTGCACACTATGGCTTATGAAACAAAATCTCAAACCACTTGATTTAATATATTTCATAGAGTATAAACAGCACTCATCATATGTTTCCCTCGATAATACGTGAAAACTATACTGGGTAAGTGGACATTTTGTCCATACAACTAGCACCAATGAGTCCAGCAGTGATGTCTCCCTTTTGACAGGAGTTTATGAAAGTAGGAAGGTAGGACTTGTTTTCTTTTCCCTGTCAAATGTAAGCACCTTTTATTTCTCCATATATTAATCAGCCTCTCCTCCTCCTTTTCCTGTGCCTTTTTTCTCTGCTTGGATCATCTCTAAACACTTTTTGTTGAAATATCATCTAAAACTGGTATATCTAGATATTATATCTTAGGATACATTCAATGTTTTTAACATAAAGGTGATTATGATTTTCTCTTTTATATTTTTAGCCTTAATAGGTTTTGAAACTAATAACAAATACGAACTTAAGAACAGCCTTGGACAGAGGGTTTACTTTGCAGTGGAAGATACTGATTGCTGTACCCGAAATTGCTGTGGGCCATCTAGACCGTTTACATTGAGGATTCTTGATAATATGGGTAAAGAAGTCATAACTCTGGAGAGACCACTAAGATGTTCCAGCTGTTGTTTCCCCTGCTGCCTTCAAGAGGTCTGTGAACAATTACCAGGGCAGTTTGTAAAGTAGTTCAGCAAGGATTTTTACCCTTTCATAAACTTTTTATTAAACCTAGATATCACAATGATTATTACACTTACATATATTCTTTTGCCTTTATAGATAGAAATCCAAGCCCCTCCTGGTGTACCAATAGGTTATGTTACTCAGGACTGGCACCTATGTCTGCCAAAGTTTACAATTCAAAATGAGAAAAGAGAGGATGTTCTAAAAATCATTGGTCCATGTGTTGTGTGCAGCTGTTGTGCAGATATTGATTTTGAGGTAAGAGATGTCATAATGTTTATATGATTTACTTTCCTAATAAGTAGAATATAATTTTGCAAGATGTTACAAATACATTAACTAAGTATTGTGTATTGATATCTCACTAGAGAGATAATGTTATCACATATTTAACTTTGATCAGAGTGGTGGTTACTACTCTGATTAAAGGTAAGTGTTAATTATAATAAATGGAAAAAAAAGAGAAGTAGGGCTCTGCAGTCAAATAAAAATAAGTAAAACATGTAACATTTAAACATGGTGGTTTCTGTATGATGACATTGTACATTATCCATTTTAAATAGATCATTAACTTTGTTTTCTAAGTTTGGTTGCCAAAATATATGGATCCTTCCTTTAGTGTGAAATATAGGCTGCCATTACTTGAGACCATGTTCAGAACGTCTGACATTGTTGAGTTTCTACAAAAAGATCAATCATGCAAAGACAGTTTTAAAAAAGTTAGTACAATATGTACTATCCAATTATGCTTATCTGTAGCCTCTTCTTTATCCCTGTATTAAATTAGGTCATTGGAAACCACAATATATCTGTATATTTACTACATAGTAGAATTTCAGGCTGGGCACGGTGGCTCACGCCTGTAATCCTAGTACTCTGGGAGGCCGAGGCGGGAGGATCGCTCAAGGTCAGGAGTTTGAAACCAGCCTGGGCAAGAGCAAGACCCCATCTCTACTAAAATTAAAAATAAATTAATTGGCCAACTAAAAATATATAGAAAAAAATTAGCTGGGCATGGTGACACATGCCTGTAGTCCCAGCTACTCGGGAGGCTAAGGCAGAAGGATTGCTTGAGCCCAGAAGTTTGAGGTTGCTGTGAGCTAGGCTGATGCCACGGCACTCTAGCCAGGGCAACAGAGTGAGACTCTGTCTCAAAAAAAAAAAAAAAAAAAAAAAAGAATTTCGTTACAGCCATTCTCCAACAGATGGCCTAACCTTACAACCTGAGTTTTTGCTTGCAAATGTTTAACAATTGGGAGATTTTATGAATTAATCTTAATTTCTTGTTTTTCTTGGGAAATCAGCAAATTGAGTAAACTACCTTTCCACAGGGAGGGAAGAAATCTGCTAAAGTTGAGTAGGGCTGCCTCTTAACAATATGGCAAGTGAACTCTACCACTATCTCTACTTCCTTCCTCTAAACCTTCCTTAGGTTTTCCACTACACAGTGTCATTCACTTACATTATCTGCCTGCCTTCTTTGATCATATGGCTTTCAAATCTTCTGTTGGACTCTGGCTATACAAAGATGAATCCTTCCTCTTATTAACTTCATAGTCTAGTGACAGAGATGGGCAATCCTCAAAAAACACACATGATGTAGAAACTTTTAAAAAGCTCTTGTAAAGGTATCTGTGTAGTGTATGTGTATGTAATATGCATGTATACAGATTTTATATAGGGATATGAATAATAATAGTTCTCCACGTAGTGGATGGCTTACCTGTTGTAGATCCAGAGGAGTGAAAAGGTAATTGCTCCTTCAAGGAACAATATTAACAGAAGTTTAGCTGACATTTATTTTATTTTTAGGAAATAAATACATGAAAATACTGGAGAAGCATTGTGAAATTCTTACATTTGATGCTAAGAGATTAAATTTCATCCAACAACCTTTTTTTTTTTTTCTGAGACAGTTTCACTTTGTTGTTGCCCAGCCTAGAGTGCAGTAGCATCAGCCTAGCTCACAGCAACCTCAAACTTCTGGGCTCAAGCGATCCTCTTGCCTCAGCCTCCTGAGTAGCTGGGCCTACAGGCATGTACCACCATGCCCGGCTAATTTTTCCATATATCCCTAGTTGGCCAATTAATTTCTTTCTATTTATAGTAGAGACGAGGTCTCACTCTTGCTCAGGCTGGTTTTGAACTCCTGACCTTGAGCCATCCACCCACTTCGGCTTCCCAGAGTGCTAGGATTACAGGCGTGAGCCACCGCGCCCGGCCAACAACAACCTTTCTTGATGGATGCCGTAAAGCATCAATTACATGTAATGAATTAAGTTTTCTTCTGTTCATCTAGAATGATAATATCTAAATACTATCTTGGAGAGAATTGATAAACAGTCACTTGAATCATTTCCTTTAGGGTTGATGATGGAAAGTTTGACAACTTAAAGCAGAAATTATCAATATGAGGGACCACTGAGGAACATGGACTTCCTCAGGGTGTCACTGAGCATGGAAACTTGAAGTTAAGTAGAGATAAGAAAAAAAAAAAAAACATGATCCACAGCAGGGGCAGAAGTCATTCTAGAGAAAGCAATAATTCAAGAGACATCTCATAGGTATATTGTGGGGGACTGATTCATGGATTTGATGTCAATTGAGGATGAAAGAAAACTTAGAGATGATTCTGATGTCTTATTATTCTCATGTCAGATGTTCAACCAGGTGAATGAATAATGATTCCATTGGCCAAGTTAAGAACCTTAGTGGAGAAACACTTTATTTGTGGGAAGCTCATGAGTTGTCCTTGGGTCATGGTGAATTTCAGTTATGTAGGGGAAAAGGATGGAGAGTTTTCAGCATATGGATAGTAGTTAAAACAGTAAGAATATCATCACAGCGGTGAATAGGAGAGAGCCAAGCAGATCTTCTATCCAATGTAGATGATAAGGCAGTCTGTCTCCTTCCAGGACTCTTGATAGGGCCACATGAAACTGATAACCCAAGTCAGCCCTGTCCATGAGCCTGAAGTCTGAATTCATGCCATTATTGTGGTTAAGGAATCTTAAAACATAGAAATTGATTGAGTGGTGATATAGATGGAAGAATCAATGTAAAAGCATACTATAAAGAGATTGATCACCAAGGCTCCTCTCTATTTCTACCCCAAAATCCTATCTTCACATGAGAAGATTGAAAAATTGCATACAGTTTGAATATCCTTTTTCCAGAAATGCTTGGGGCCAGAAGTGGTTTGAAATTGATTTTTTTTTTCAGATTTTAGAATATTTGCATCATGCTTATTTGTTGAGCGTAACTAATCCAAAAATTTGAAATCTGAAATGCTCAAATGAGCATTTTCTTTGAGCATCAGGTAGGTGTTCAAAATGTTTGGATTCTGGAGCATTTAAGATTTCAGATTTTCAAATTAAGATTGCTCAATCTGTAACAATTTAAGAACTAATCCATCAAGAACAAAAGTCAATGGACAAAACAAATTGCATGTAATAAAACAATCTTCAACTAATCATAAAAGATATGCCTACATAAATATTAAACATACGAAAGAAGAACAAAACAGGCCATAAGAAGAAATGAGACTATCAATAAAGGACAGGAAGACTTGAAAACAAGCCAAATAGCATCTCTGAAAACGAGAGATGGTCATTGATAAAACCTTGTTGGAAAGGCTGAACTGCAAATTGATACAAGTAAAAGGAGAATTAGTAAACTGGATGATTTATATAAGGAAACTGTAGATAAGGAACAAGAAATATAAATTTGAAGGGACAAATAAAATCAAAGGGCCATGGAAGCTAGAATAAACTACTCTTACATATATCAAAGGGAATTTCATATATATATATGTATATATATATATATATATACATAAAAGAAGACACAATGTGTTGAGATAATATTCAAAGAGAGAAATGGCTAAAAATTTGCAAACTTGATGTCATAGATATTCAGATTAAGAAAGTGTAAGTAGTTCTGGATTAAAAAAAAATGCAATGACACCCAGGTACAAATTAGGTTAACTGTGAACTTCAAACTAATAAAGAAAATTTAAAAGCAACAGAGGAGGGAGGAGGTTATTTTTACTTTAGTATGTAATTTCCTGACTATTAGGGAGTTAGAACATTTTGCTCTAAGTTTAGTGGTGTTTGCTATTTTTCTGCATTCTGTTGCCTTTTTATTTGTTGTTGTTTACTTTTTTCTTGTCAATTTATTAAATAATTTGTGTATTGGAGATATTCACTTTGTGTCTGTTCTATGATATGCAAATATTTCCTCAAATTTACCTTTTGGTTTTAGACTTTATATTATACACACACACATGTTATATAAAAATATTTATTTTTATGTAGTCAACTATAGCCCACTGATTATTTTTTGCTGACCCCGACCTAGATTTTTATTAGTATTTGACACATAACTTTCTAAAAAGCAGAGTATCATAACGGTCAAGAGTACAGAAACTGGAACCAAAATGCCTGGGTTTGAAACCCATCCCCACAACATTTTAGCTGTGTGACCTTGGAAGATTTAATTTCTCTTTGCCTTAGTTTTTTCTCATGAAAATTTGGTATAATAATTGTAAAGTCTTTGTCTTGCATTTACTAAATGTTATGTAAATGCATCATTAGTAAATGAATAAAATATTAGCAACAATTAATACAATCAAATATTATACTTTATTATGTTATATTCCTTTAATATATACTTAGATTCTATGTGCTATTGTTATATATAATTTTTTTGCATTTATATTTACATTGTGAGATGAGTCTATGGGTTTTTTTAATAGTACTTTTGCCAATTATTGTTATTAAGTTTATGGGTTTAAAATCTTAACAAATACATAATACCAATTTATTGCATCCAAAGGTTGAAATTTTATTATAGGAATTTTCTGTTTTTAAAATGTTATCTAGAATTTGCTGAAAATCATCTAGCCTTAATGACTAGATAATTGGTTAATAATCATTATTTGCATTTCTGATGCTTGCCATAAAAATATCTACATTTTCTACTTCTGCATAAATTTTGGTGAATTTTTAAATTTCTTGCTGCAGTCATCAAAAAGGGAAAATGGTAATATCTTTATCAGTGCAGTGTTGGGTTTATGGTGGCTGGTAATTTGCCAACTGCATTTTTCCTTTTTAAAAAATATTTCACAACTAAAAAATAAAATGTAAGGTTTTCATTACTAGATTCAAGTACTTCGATGACAGCTATAAGCAGATAAAATACTAACATGGACGAGAGGGGATTTGTATTAGTTTGTTTTGCCACAATAGTGTTGTGTAACACATAACCCTTGAAACCGAATGGCTTAAAACAAGCTTTTATGTTCATGCTTAAGGTATCTGCAGATCAGCTGTGTTTCAGTGGATATACTTAGCTTCTGACTTAGGCTGCACGTTGGCCTCAGGTCTGCTCCAGGTTTATTTGTTCTAGGGGTATAGCAGCAGCTGGATTATGCCTTTATGGTGGATTATCACTGGAGAACAAGAGCCAGGCCGAAGCACTTAGCCATGTTTAAGAACACTACTCATATCAAATCTGCTAACATCCATTAGTCAAACAAGTTACATGACCAAGCCTAATTATCAATGAGCAGAAAGTATAATACAATATATATGCCTACAGTCGGGAGAGGGAATGAAATGAATATTTGATAGACAGTAATCCATGCTATCAATTTCATATTAGACATTTATTTCAGGTTTTTTAAGAACCCATCCACCTTCACCCAAATAAAATGAGTCAACTCTTTTTAGTTCCCCGCATTTATTTAGCTGTCTTACCTAAGGCAAGTGCCTCAGAGGCTGTTGCTAGCCATGTGGTGCCTCGTGCACATTTGAAAAGAACACTCCTTCTCCTTGGTTAACACAACCCTACCTGTGTACCTAGCTTAAGGAAATCCCACATGCCCAGTTAAGGATTTGGTTTAGTCTGAGCACAATCTGTTCAACTCCATATCATGGCCTTGGACCTTCCTCAGGTGGAATTGTGAAATTAGAAAATATTTACTTTGGAGCTCTTTTTTAATGCACTCTTCTTTTATTGTTCATGCCTCGAGGTGTGAACAAGGGTTTTTTCATTGTATCTAAATAGCTATGGGAGCTTATGTGTATCTAATGAGGATTATATGTTCATAGTTAACATAGGGTACATAATTTTAATATGACATTTATTTCATTTTACTCCAACATTGAAACTCCACATATTTTTGCTATATGTTTTCAAGAAACATTTGACCTTTTCTCTTTTTTTTTCAATTTAGATTAAATCTCTTGATGAACAAATTGTGGTTGGCAAAATTTCCAAGCAGTGGTCTGGGCTTCTGAGAGAGGCATTTACAGATGCTGATAACTTTGGGATCCAATTCCCTTTAGACCTTGATGTTAAAATGAAAGCTGTGATGATTGGTGCCTGTTTCCTCATTGTAAGTCTGTTTTTGTATAAAAATCTTGATTATAGGTGGTTTCTCCACTATCATTCTGAAATGATTCAGTATACTATATATTTCAAAATGACCTTCTTAAATTTATAGATTTTGAACAAGGATTCCCATTTAGATCTAGCTCTGAAATTTCATTTGATCCTAACACTCCAGACTCACAGGTGATTAGTTTTTGTCTAGAGTCATTTTCACATGGCAAGAGAAACACTTTATGTACTAAGAAGAGGTTCTAGTCTTAGGGGTTTTATTTAAAAAAAAATTGGTGCTCTGGGGAAGAAGTTTAATCTGGGCTTATATGGGAAAAAATCAATAAAACAGGGAAACTTTGTCCTGGCTCATTATTAAACTGCAATAAGAATATGCAATCAATTAAGCTTTATTATTATAAACTGCAATAAGAATATGCAATCAATTAAGCTTTGAGCTCTACCAATTTACAGGAAATACATGGGATAAAGCAATGATTCTTAACTTGTCTTCACATTAGAATCACCCAGGGAGTTTTAAAAAACTCTAAACACCAAGCCATACCCCAGTTCAACTAAATCAGAAGCTCAGAATCAAAAGTTTGTATCGTGCCCCAGGTGGTTCCAAAGTGCAGCCAAAGTTGAGGATTATGGGGACAGAGGAATGGTCTTCAACCTTAGCTGTGCAGTAAAAACACCCGGGTAACTTGCAAACTCTCCATGGCCAGATTGTGTCTAAACATATTAAATCCAAAATCTCTGAAGGTGGGTTCAAGCCTTCAGTCTGTTTAGAGCTCCCAGGTGATTCCAATGTGCAACCAAGGTTTAAGACACTAGATGAATATCTTAAAGATGATTTGAGGATATAATCAGAAAAATCTTAACAGATAAGAGAACAGACAGCAAAAAGGACCCAGTTCCTTCAACAAGTAAGTGGCAAGGAAAATAAAAAGACAAAGATAAAAAGAGAGAGAATTAATTGTTATCAACTTAATACATTTTGTTGATCACATTTGGATACCAATTCAAGCAACCCAATGTTAGAAGACATTTATGTGGCATTCAGAGAAATTTAAACATTGACTGGCTATTTGATGATATGAAAGAATTTTAAAGTTTTTTTAGATGTGATGATAACAGTGTTATTATATCAAAACAAAATAGAGTCCATATGTTTAGAGGCACATTCTAAAATATTTCAGTATAAAGTGATATGAAATCAGGGATTTATTTTTAAATAATGGCAGTGAGGGCAGAGGGACCTAGAGGATAGAGTAATAGATGAACTAAGATTGGCCACATTAATAATTTTTGAAGCTGGGTAGGTGGCTGCTGGGATTTTTCTATGTTGTTATATCTAATTTTGGATATGCTTAATATTTTCTTATACTAAAGTTTAAATATAATCAGAGTTGTTTGCAAAAATTGTGTTTTCAATGTGTTCATTTCACATAAAAAGTGAATGTTAACTTAATATTGAAGGAACTATTTAACCAAAGGCAGGGTATGTGAAAGGTATGACGTGTTTTGGGGAAAGAGAGCAATCTAGAGTGTTTGCAAAGATGGAAAATGGGGCTGCAAATTGTGGAGGGATTATTCGGAAATGATTATGGACTTCTAAAGAAGCTTTAAAGATTAGGCAGCTTTTTGTAGACATTGGTTAAGTCATTGAAAATTGCCTAGTTAATCAATTGGTCTTAAACTAGGTATTATAAAATAATTATAAATCCAAATTTTAGAAAGATAAATCCTAGTGACTATGTGGGCAATGGGTGGAAGAGAGGTAAAATTGCAATAGTGCAATGCAGAGGATTGGGAATAAAGGTTAAATTATTTCTGTTGAAGGGGTAAAAGAAAATAATGGAAGCATGAGGAATAAATTTCATAGGATTTGACTGAAGTCATAGAGGAGAGGATCCAGTTAGACATCGATAGAATGAAATAAGCTAGGGAACATAGTAGACAAGTTTGGAAGAGAAATGATGAACCCAGCCAAAAAGTTCTAACTCTAATGCTTTCTACTCATAAGATGGCTATCATTCTCCTGAATAAAATATAAAGTCGTATGTGGAACTCTTAGTCACTAGAAAAGTTATATTATTAGAGAAGGACCACAAAAAGTTGAGGAAGAGAGGTTGAAATAGAAATATTCTAAGAGGGATGAGAAAAAGTGACATTTAAAGAAATTACCAGAAGATTAATTAAACTCATGTAAGTATCAATAAATAAATAGAATTATAAAATTTAATTACTGTTAAAACAGAAAGCTGAAGCAAGAATTTATGTAACTGTAGGCTTTTCCCATATTTGCTTATTACAATTAATTTTCTTGGTTAACAGATATATCACTGTGTTTCATTAGATCCCTTAGCAGTTCTGCACTTGTGAATTGATCTATGTTTTGTTACTGAAAACTCATTTCTGTATTTTTGTTTTTACCTAGGACTTCATGTTTTTTGAAAGGACTGGAAACCAGGAACAAAGATCAGGAGTGTGGCAGTAGATTGGTGAAAGTGTCCTCAGAAATTTATAGCATATATATTGGTTGGGACCATCTAAAAGGAAAAAGTGTGTTCCTCCTCTTTTTTTTTTCTTTTTAATTACTAACATCCATCTGAATTAAGCTGTGATGTCTTTACCTCAAGTTGCATGATTTTTCTTTTACAATTACAGAGTTTATTTTCTGTGTCACTGATTTATAAATGTTTTTATGCATTTTTGAATATTCATTGAGTATTTGGGAGAAAGGGCATAGGAGTTTTTACATTTATAAATGGAACTTCCTGTAGAGAACTGCTTTGAATTATAATCTCTGATTTATTTTCTATTTTCATAGCAAAATTAAAGCCTTATTAAAATAATCTTAATGAAAATTATATTTTCTCTATTAAATCTAGTTATACTTTATTTCAGACATTCCAACTAGTGTTATTTTACAAATATTATATATTCAAAAAAGTTAAAAAATAAGTTTTTTATCATTATGTTCAGATGATACTCAATATACATCTTATCCAGGATAATTAAAATGTTCATTTTTTTGATCTTAAGAAAATCACACTGTTTAACATCTCCTATAAGCTAATCTATTACTATCACTATTTTCATATTGACAGGACAGTAAATTACTCATTTTCAAATGGCTTTCAGTAAAGAAAAAAAGACATGATTTTCTTCCAAAGAAAGACATATTTTAAAGACTCACTGGCTCTAAAACTTGGTATTTTTATGAATTTTGATCTTATTATTTATACATGGATTGTTTAACTCCTATATTCTATCATTCCTAAAACAAGGTAATTGAGATTAATCAGGTATTAATTAAATATAACATACATATTTCTTCACAGAGCATAAACCTAAGTAATAAATAATTGTCTATTAGATTATTTATACCAATAAATAAATATTTTAAAAAAATCTTGTTGATATTTTTTGCATATGTTATTTTTATTTTTAAACAAAATGTACTTAATCAGTTCAGGTGGTATTCTAAGTAGTCATTCAGTTAAATAAGGGCACATTTAATTTCCCTTTCCATTCAAATCTCCTTTAAAAAGAGCAAAAGCATATGATGCCTTTAATAAAACCTGTAGCAAGATTAGAAACTAGGATTTCTGCCTGTCAGAAGCTTAAAGGAATTTTGTAATCGGTTTTGTAGGGAAGGTTAAATTGAGAGAGGAGATGATCAAACACAATTTGCCTCATGCAAAGGAAAAGTGTGCTTAGGAATAAGGGCAGGGGGAGAGACCCCCCTTTCATCTTCAGCAGAATACCTCCAACAGCCACTCTCCTCCTAAGTGTTAGTGACAGCAGAACTTCACCAACACTGTAGCTCCAAATGGCAAATGAGGAGGACATTTGTTGAGAAATATGATTGAGGAATTAATGAAATGTGGCTCATGAGGTCATTATTTTATTGTATCACCCAATATTGCTATATTAAAGACAGAAACAGGAGTTTGCAGGGTTTTGCCCTGAAAGAACACGTGAACTCAATGGTTCACTTACCAGAGGCTGTTATCATGGGAGAGCTCTCAAATCTCCGGTAGGGTTGTTTTCCAAGAGACTTACTGGTTATCTCTCTGTGCAGCTTTTCTGGGTCTCGAATGCCGAGACACAGGTAAATATCTGGCCCACAGGATGGGAGCCGGAGACAATGAGTGTACTTTGTTCTGAGACATGCCTCTGTCTTATAAACAACCTGTTTGTAGAAAATCAGGCTTCCTGTTCACTCCTGACTGACTGACTGTTTACCTTTAAGACCACAATAACGCCGGGCGCGGTGGCTCACACCTGTAA
>CAUYRT010025413.1:0-21962 GCA_963574885.1 Lepilemur ruficaudatus | reverse complement strand
GGGGCCCATTCTTCCAGTCTTGTGTCACCTCACTTCGAATATTGGGCTTAAGCTTAATCCAGGATAATATAAGCGGTGCTAGCTCACTGTCATTTCTTAAAATTGAGTAATATTCCATTGTAAACATATACCAAATTTTAACAATGCACCCATGAATTGACGGGCACTTGGGTTGTTTCCACGACCTAGCAATAGTGAATTTTGCTGCCATAAACATTCGGGCAATTTATGTGAATAGCTGTACAACTTGGTAAATTTACTAATAATCATTTAGTTGTACACTTAAAATGGAGTAAAGGCATGACATGTAAATTATACTTCAATAAAGTAAAAAAAAAAAAGTACAACTCACTTCTACACCCTATCTAAAGCCCAGTCGCTTCCTCATATGTAAAATAGGAATACACTTCTCCAACTCAGGAAAAGAAAAAAAAAAAAAACTTGCCCCATACAAAAAAAAAAAAAAAAGCACTGCAGTCCTTCAGCATGAGCAAATGTCTATAATCACTTGTTATCTTGGAGATTTGGGCTCTAAGGAGCTCTTTACTGGAAGTGTTCTTGAAGGATAGGCACTCACCCTGAGAAATGAAGGAAGTTACAAAGTGATTATCATCTAAGATCTACTGGACCTGGGTTTGGGATAAATTGCTGGAAAATCTTGAAACTGTTATTATTTATTTTACTAATATATCTGTTCTAGATATAACTATAGCCAATACATTATCTATTCTCTTATGAAACAAGAAATATTGGTAATTATTCTCTATTGTTTTGGTATCCGTCTGAGTGACACATATCGATTGGGATCTGAATAAGATCTAGAGGTAGGATTTTATTTGCTTATTGCTATGAACTTGGCAGGGTCCTCTCCCCTTGTATCCTTCAGTAGCTGTTGATTTCTGTCAACTCCTATGCCAAATGAACTATTTAAACCACTACCAACACAACAAATAACAGGAGTTTACTGAAGAATCTAGGAACAGAGATAAGTATCATGTTCTGTTAAATTATTAATAATTTATTGAATTAATATTTATTATTGAATTAATTTGATTATATGAAATAATATAATTCCAGAGGAATATAATGTATATAAATGTATTTTTATTCTATTGATACCTTGTATATCCAAGGAAACTTCACTTGAATTTTTATTGCTTTATCTAACATTTTATTAAAATTATTTTTCAAATCATGGGATAAAATTAAAATTATATATAAAATAATTATCTGATATAATCTATATTCTAAAAAATAAATTGTATCATTATGACCAAAAGCACATTTTCTGAATATAGTTTTTAGTTTGTTTTTCCATTTTCTCACAATTTTTAAGTTACTGATCATTGGAAATAAAACTTATATGGGAGAGTAATTCACTTCTCATTATGCTAACAATGGCAGAATACCTTCTGGACAGTCCTCATATATTTATATGACATATGAAATCAACCCAAGTGCCCATCAATATATGTGTGGATTAACAAAAAGTGGTATATATGTATACCATGGAATACTACACAGCCACGAAGAAGAAATGAATTAAGGCCTTTTGCAATAATTTGCATGGAACTGGAGACCAGTCTGCTAAGTGAAGTTTCTAAAGAATAGAAAAACAAATATCACATGTACTCACTATTAAATTGGAACTAACCCACGAGCACACATGTGCACTGAGGGAAGTAAAACACAGTGGAAATCAAGCATGGGGGAAAGAGCAGTGGAAGTTGGTGAAAAGCTACCTAAGTTGTACAATGAACATTATTTGGGTGATGGTCACACTTACAACCCTGACTCAAGCATAGCAAAATGGATACATGTAACCACAAACATTTGTACCTCCTTAATATTTTGAAATTTAAAAAAGTTACTGATCATTGAAAACACAACTTATACAGAAGAGTAATTCTTTACATATATTTGTATGAAGTATGGAATTTGATTATACATTATTTTTATGGATTTAAATTAGGCAAAAGTAGAAGATTTATCAACTGTATATAAATATTTATGCAGATATAAATATTCATACAAATATATAGTTTTATTCTAATTTGACAATCTCAATCCTTGAAATACTTAAATCAAAAAGTCATTACAATAATAAGTTTGGAAGACACAGAAATATTCCAGAAATCATAACAAGCAGTTAATAGCAGCCTTCTATTAAAAGATTTAGCACTAAGGAAAAAGAGTTAAAGAACAGATAAGGACTGGAAAATAAGAATTAGTTTTACCATTAGCCAACTTCAAAACCTTTATTGTTTTTACCAGCTCATCCTTAGTAGTATTCCTTTCTTAACATGAGTAGTTGGATCACTCATTAGAGTCTCTTGGTAACTCTGAATTCAACATTCTTTTGCCACGAAGATGGGTCTCCAAGGGAATGAAAAAGATCAAAAATAAATAAATAAATAAATAGGTAAAAAGTTTATTTTGACTTTATGGATGAAAACTGTTTTAAAGCATGTGAGATCATAACTGGTTAATTGATGCTAGCACCGATTCAGGCTGCTATGAACTGAGATCATTTCAAAAGCCCTACCCAGGGGCTCATCTCACATACACAGGGGACAGAGGACATAAACTAAAAGAAAGCTACAGTGTTCTTTCTCTTCTGACTTAGTCTTAGCATTTTGTGGAAGCTGCTTAAAGAATCAGGAATCAAAAGAAAGATGACTTTGGAGCTTATTTTGTAGAGAGGGATGGTTTAATAGAAGCTTAGAATGGGATACACTGGTCTTGTGTTAAGCCCTCCAGCGCAGGCATCCCTAATTATTTATATCCTGCCGTTAAGCGTAAAACAGACTTGACTGCCCTTACAACAGCTGTAGTCTCCCCATGTGTGCAGCACCATGAACTTTATGTGTGAGCTCTCCTGAAGAGCTTTCAGGGGCACGGGGTACTACAAGCAGGTAGAATCCTTGTCAGAAGAGCCTTCTGAAGAGTCCTGGTGCATCAGTAGCAATTAATGCAGGTGGTATTTTAGACAAGGGAGCTAATGAGCTTTAATATGCATGCAGGTGAGGGAGTGCTGAATCAGTAGAGCCATTAATGAACCTATGACAGCCTAATTAGCTACAATTTAAAATCTATGGAATCTAATCAGAGTAGCTGAACACTGTTGCAAATCTGTGTATGAATGAGTCTTTCTAAATACTCCAATCTGTTGCTTAGTCACTGATTGATAGTAATTGCTTTTTTTCCTCTATTGTGTATAGGAAAATGCCCAATTTTGCTCTGATAGGGGAGGACACAACATTGAAGTTAAATGCCTAAGATGTTTAGCTGTTTAAGTTTAATCAGTAGATGTTTAAAAAAATATCAAAGTAAAATTAATTTTCAACTCTGAATATGGATGATTTAAAATATACCACCAACTTCTTATATATTTGGCTGGCAAAGATGACATAGCTGTTAATCAACTCCAAATAGCATATCTGGAAAGCAAGCAAAGACACTGAAACATGCAAATGCATAAAATGCATTTATTAATCCATAATTTGTTTTAAAAGTGATTATTTATGTTAGTTATCAGAGATAAAGGGCAACATAGTTTTATTGAATACTTGAGATAAAGAAATAGTTTCATGAGGTCAATACAATCTATTAAATGTCCCGTTTTAAAGTGGCTGCACTATTTAGTTTCTTTCATAAAATGAGAATAATTTTATGAAGGTGTGAGGTGATAATATTTTGTAGTGCTCATTTGGTAATAATTGATGTATAAAAGGTACAAGCAGTTTTTCTACTCTGACATTTCACCCTTGTATAACACAATTCATCTGAGAACCTTAAAGAATTTTGTAGGCTCTGATTTATGGAGTCTTATAACACCCTGGAAGATAGGTCAGTATGACTATCCTAGTTTTACAGTCAGCTCAACTGAGTTCTATTTGCCGAAGGTCACAAGTGAGTCTATGGAAGAACTATAAAAAGAGGCTCAAGAAAGCCCAGAGTGCTACTCCCTGATTGTTTTTCATTTGATAAATGGTGCATCTCAAAATTCTGACATTTCAGATAAAAATATATGTATCTAATTTTTGAATATAAATAGAAAAAAACCTTGGAATGCAAACATTCTAATCATGTGTTATTTTTAAATGTTGATATTTGGTGCATATATATGGTATTACCAGTTAAGAATTAAAATAACGAAAAAAAAAACAGAGGGAGGGAGAGAAAAACGTAGGTGGAGAGAGAGAGGAAGAAAGAACACAACATGCACATAAATACAGCCACCATTAGAATTTCAGATGAGATGGCTTACTAAATAGATGCTGCTGACAGAGAAAAGATGTACAAGATGTATATTGTCCTTAAAATTTGTGGAATGTATACATATATTCTATGTAGTATTCTAGTATTCTATGTGAAAGGACATGAAAAACTCATAATTGTATATCAAAATTATCTTAGATTATGTGCTATCATTTCTGCAAATCCTCTTTGTGAGTTAAAAAAATGTACTGTGCAGGCAATTTTATGAAATCTGGTGTCTAAATGAAACTCACCTGATCCCTGGCCCAATGGATTATTTTCTCTTTCAAGTTTGATAATATTGTGGTTACATCATATTTGTGTCACATTATGCATTAATTTAGGAGTGAAATAATCTCCAAAGGAAATATTTTTGAAACTCCTGCTCATGTAACAGATTTTACAAAAGTGTCCATTGTCTGTTTTGTTTTCATATGTGGTGATATATTAGTTGATTGGAAAATGGTTTATTATATTTTTGGATTGATTTTCCTTTTTATTATTTTTGGACATATTATATGAAAATACTTTTCTTTATTAGCTCTCTTAACTTCTTTATTATATGTATTATTAAATGTGATCATATATGTAACATTGGCACTTGGTCTATCTAAATTTGGTAGGTAACATTAACATATGCATTTCTGTGGTCGGGCAAGTTGGAATTGGGAGATTTCATTTCAAACATACTAAATGTACAATTTTTATTTACTCAATTTGCATTTTTCCAATGAAAACAAATATGTTATTATTTTATTCAAAGGTAGCATTTTAAATTATAATATTAGACTTTATAATAATAAACATAGAAATGTATATTAATTTAGTATGGTGTAGAGGTTAAAAGTTCATTTATAGTGAAGGACTCTGGATTTCATTTCTTTTTCTTCTTTTTGTTTTCAGTAATAACCCATGTCTTACTATGTTCTCTTTTAAAAAATCACCTTAGCTGTATGTCCTTGGTATAGTTCCATAATCTCTTTAGCATCAATATTATTATCCATACAAAACTTGTTACAGTATTACCTTGTTCAATGTGTGTTAGAGTATTTAATGTAAGTACCATAAAACTTGTACATATTAAGAGCTCAACACAGATTGAATAATTTTTTGTCTTTTAAAAATTGTACTATGTTCTGGAAATTGTAGATCTTCAGTAAAAAAAAAAAAGATGCTATTAATATTTCTCCTTCAAGGAGATTATATTATTCATTGAAAATAATAGAGCATTTGAATCATATTATTTAAATATAATTTTGTCCATGTCACCTTTGAGCTTCTGGCTCCAAATCAATAGCCATTGCCTTAAATGTTCAGTTCAAAATATACTTCAGTATACAACCATTATACATTCAGGAATAAATTAGGACTTGGTAGTAGATCACTCTACATTGAAAATATTTCCTTTAGTGGGCCTACTCTCGTGGATTTTGTATAATTTTGGGAGCTATAATGATTTAAATATAAGTAATAAATAGAATCATTCAAATCTTTTGATTTTAATTAATTTTCATATTAAGATCTTTATTGATATAGATTAACCTACTTTTAGTTAGAAGGTTAGTCAGTTCAGATATGTCTGAAGGTAAACGTTTGGCTGTATTAGAATCTTCACATCCTCTCGTGTCTTATTGCAAGCTATTATATAGTATGATTTTATTCCTATTCTGAATATTTAGGATATAAATATGAGTTGTTATGTTTTATCTGTCTGTATCATTTAAAATCTCTTGAAAGTAGAGACAATACCTAGTATAATGCCTTCCATTTAATAAATCTTTCAATACATGAATTCAGTATAGACATTCAATAGATGAATAAATACATTCACTTAGAAAATATTTATAGCCTATATATTATCTGCCAGGTACTGTGCTGGGTGACATGTGTAGAGAAGTCAACAAAGCAAACATAGTAGATCCCCTCATAGTGGTGATAAATGATAAATTATTAATTTTGAAAAAATGCTATGAAAATCAAGTTTAGATTTAAGTAGGGAACTTAATTTGAATTAAAGTTTCAGGAAAGGCTCTTTTAGAAAAATGTGCAACAGAGCTGAGAAATCTAATAATCTCATGAAGAGTTGGTCAGAAGAAGCATTCTATGAAAAATAATTACATGTGTGAATATCATGAAGGTGGAAAGATCTCCTCACAGTCAAAGAACTAAAAGAAGATCAACATTGCAGAAAAGAAAGGTAGAGAGGCTTAGGATATAGTAGTAGTAATAGAAATTGGGAAAATGAAGACACTGATATATTCGGGTGGTTGAATCTACAATGCTTGATGAAAATTTGCCCTCTCTAGATGAAGAAGAAAGATATGTGCAGAGGACTCCCAGCTCTTAACCACCTAATAGTAAATAAAGGTACTTACATAACTAGAAAGTGAACTCTGAAAAGAAGGAGACAATCTTGACCACCATTATGGAAATAATGACCTTGAGAGTCATATGAGATGTTCGAAGATTTATATGCCAGGTTTAGAAAAGAAATGTGATCAGACGAAAAATGCATGCATAATAAATAAGCCATATTTAAAACCATGGAAATGTATGAGGTCTTATAGGAAGAAAAACTAGGGTGAGAAGAAGGTTGATATCCAGAAGGAGAGGAAAAAACACAATAAAAGATTCTGAGACACAGTATCCAGAGATATAGAAAGAAAACCAGGAGATTGTGATTTAATAAAATCTAGGGAAGAAGAATGCCAGGGAGAGGGTCAATAGTGCCAAAGGTTGCTAAGATGCCAAGGCAGAGGAGGTCTATAACATTCCCATTGTATTTTGGTGAGATCAGTAGTTATCACAGCAAGAACAATATATACAATTATAGTTATAATAACTATAAGAGACTTAAAAAGGAATTCAAGATACACATTGATGTTTAAGAAGAGGAGATGACAATTAATAGAAAAAACAGTAAATATATAATACTAAAATATTTTCTAAAATAAAAACTTGAAAATTTATATCATAGGTACAAAATATTTTCCTGCAAAAGGCTGATATAAATGTTTAAAAAGAATATATATCTTAATGAATTTACCATTCTTAAATAATAATGGAAGAATCATGTGGCCATCATGTTAGAAAAAAACACATTACATAGAGGTAAAGCAGACTTGATTTGTCACATAGACTTCTATAGCAAAACTGAATACAGAATATTGTTGGACAATAACTACAAAGTTTTAAGGAGAAGAAAGTATGAAGCAAAAATATTTTATAGCAGGTGGAAAATAGATGCAATATATGATTTATTAATGTATGAAAAAAGCAGTGTTGAACTATATGTAAAAAATGAGACCAAGTTTAATCTGTCTTCTTAAATTTAACCTTAAAGGAATTTCTTTTTTTATGAACTGACAAAAATATTTTTATCAAATTTTATAAATATAGAAGCTTTATTAAAGAGAGAACATTTAGAAATCGTAACTAAGTGAGGTGATGAATGGGTTACTTAGTTTGATTATGGTAATCATCTCACAATATATATGTATATAAAACATGTTGCACACATTAAATTTATACAATTTTTTGCCAATTATACTTCAATAAAGCTATAAAAAAAGAGAATGTTCAAAATGACTCATTTTGTGAATCTGATAAGGCATATATAAAACTACTTTTCTATGCAAATATGTTTCATGAATAATTTGAAATTAAGTTCACCACATTTGAAGGTTATTTTCAGGTAATGCGTAATGCAATGTTGATTGTTCTTTATACACTTAATAATCCTCAAATTGTTCTTAAGAAACATATGACATTTTAAAAACACCATAAAGTGATTTTTATGAAACAATAAGTATGAGGTGAAGCCATGGCGATAGGATATAAGAACTATTTTGTGAGCCTTCTCTGTGAAGAGATAGAGAAAATAATAAATTATAGCTGTCTTTGTCAGTTCAAGTTGCTGTAACAAAATGCCAGAGGCTGGGTGGCTAAAATATAAATTATTTCTTACAGTTCTAGAGGATAGAAGTCCAAGATCAGGGTGCCAGCATGATGGTGGTGTTCTTGACGAGGACCCATTTCCTGGTTCTTGTCTCCTATGGCTTTCTTTGGCGTGTGCACAAGAGAGAGGCTTTGTTTCCCCCTCTTTTTATAAGGGCATCAATGCCGTCTTGGGGGCCTCACTCTCATAACATGATTTAACCTTGATTATCTCCCGAAAGCCCCATCTCCAAGTACCATCCCACTGGGGGTTAGGGTTTCAACATGTTAATTTTGGGGAGACACAAACATGTAGTCCAGTATAGTAGTTTTAAAATGAGGATATTTTAAGTATATTTGAATACTAACTGAGAGGGGTGGAGGTTAAGATACTTGGCACATAGTGAGGCCTTCAAAAATATTGCTTCAATTGAATTGAAATTATTTGAAAAAAAGTTTATGCCTGTTATTATATGATACTTCTGATTCAACAGAAACAAAAATATTTCCAGTCTTAAAGATCCTTAATTGATAAGTAAAAAATAGGAATTCTAATTGAATATCATATATATTGCTAATATGTCTCTCTTATATAATACACCATACACTGTTTACATTTTATAATGCTTTCATTAGATAATTCTTTGTTATTTTAATAATTTGTCAAATCTAAGAAAATCAGTCAAGAAAAAATTCTAATTTATCCTACAAGAATTAAAACAACAACAAAATTTAAAATGCTGCTTGATTGAAAGAATTCATTGACATCTAGTGAAAAGCCAGAGCAGAAAACACTAACATAAGGAATAAAGCATGAAACAAGGAGTCAAAGGTTAAGGTTGGTATTTCATGCAAGAAGTAAAGAAGCAGGATCTATCAGCTGCTCTTGCTTGAGGCTATTGCTGTATCATGAATGTGTGTTTGTGGCCCTGTGAACAGTGAGTTATTGTTTCAATACACTGAATACCAATAAACTTATATAAATATTATACTTTACATCAATCATATGAGTGACAAAAGATTTCATGTAGTATATGAACTTTGCTAGAAAATTAAAATGTCCTATTATTTGAATACTATGAAATCATGTTTTCTAGTGTTTTATAATATGTGAATATTCACTATAGGCAAGAGTGCTTTGCAAAAAAATCAATAGAAGAAACGAAAGAGAAAATAATGTAGATGTTTTTGTGGCACACTCTAACATAGGCAGAAACCTGTTTAAAATGTGAATTAGCAAAAGCAGTATCACTTTCAATGACAAAGCTAAAATCAAGATGAGTGAACAAAATAGATTTATTTTTTTAAAAAGAAATGAGCTTACATGTAGCAACATATATCCTAATGCCCAATTTGAAGATGATTTCAGACATATTCAACAATCAGACCAACATCAACACAAAATTAAAAAATATTTCTACATGGAAAACATTTCTCATGAAACAAAGATAAAATTTAAAAATAGGGGAATTAATGTTGCGTGTTTTAAAGCTTTATTTTAAAAATAGATTTTAAATATTAAAAATTTGTAGTATTTTTCAATTTTAAATCATTTTGAAGAGATTGATTTTTGTATTATTGTTCCATTCTTTTGATATTTCTATTTTAAAATGTTTATATGAGGTAAAGTTCAATTTTATAGGATATTGAAATATATAATCTTATAAACTATTGGCTTGTAATAATAAACCATGCATATATTTATTATGCAGGTAACCTCTGAAATGTTTAATATGTACGTAACACACATGGAAAAAAATTTTAAAAAGTCACTGTTTATTCTTAAGATCACTCATAATTATTTAAAAATACATAAACAAGGAATATATCTTAACATAAAGAATCTTTGTTATCTCCTGTGGTAGAATATCTTTAATCAGAATGGGAAGTTTCTGCCATGATTTCTACTGTCAGTAGACATCCATTCAACTCTTGCAGGAAACATGCCCCATGTTCTCTTCTAAATCTGTTAGACTAGTACCTACTGTAGTACACAGCTGAAATTATCATGGCTGTCTAGGCAGGAACATTCTGCACTTGATCATTCTCATTTTCCTGTCTAGAAGAGTTGGGAAACAATAGAATTAACAGATCACTTATTCACACTACCCATTTGTATTTGGTGGGTTCTTTAAGGAATGAGGATAAAAAATTAAAATTATCTAATGGAGAATACTTAAAAAATACTTTTAATTTTATAGAGGCTTTAATTCAAAGCATTTCATACATAGCTCATTTTTCAAAATCTTCTCATGATATCTGTCTTTACCACATTTCTAATTATAACATAGACTCATTTAGCTCACGATGAAAGCAAATCCTAGAAAGGGAGGCAACTTCACTAAGGTGCAACCGACATTGACTACCATGTCAAATGATCTAACTCTTGGCTTAGGTCATTCTTTCACTGTGTATTGCCTTGTTGTATTCTACATTTCCCTAAGAGAAGATCGCATAGTTAGTGATCAAAATGAGGCAAGAACCCAGATGTTGTTACAAATAAACAAGGATACCTTAGTTCATTTAGTGGAGGTCTACGGATGGTATTGACACTTTTTTTTTTTCACTAGACACATTTTAATCTGACAATATCAGAAGTAGTTTGTAAATCAGACCTATGAAAACAAAGTGCCAAATTTAAAAATAGTAATGTCTCCAGAATTACTGGGGTTGGAGGCTTTGGATACCCAGAAGAAATCTGATTAAAAGTATCTAACTTTTCCAAGACTCAGCGCCTTCGTCTAACAAAAATGAAACCGAAGACATACCAGACAGCCGCTGCATGGACTTTCATTTCTTTTTATATTTTTGCTGTGCTTGGATGTGGAGATATCCTGTGTGACTGAGCTGTCTCATACTGAAGAGTCAGCACTGCTGTTGCCGTTGAAAGAGCTATATTGAGAACTTTATTATGCTCATCTGAAAAGCAAAATCAGTGAGTATGAACAACTTACAGGACAGCTGAAAGTAGTTAAATCATTTACTTGTAATACTTCCAAGATCTTAAAATGCTACAATATATAAAACACATTCAGTCACCACAGCACTTTTACACTCAGACAAACCTCCTGGAATCTATGGGAACTTTTCACTCCATCCCTTTCTCCCAATTCTGTTGTAAAACAAAAGTAGTTATAAGTAGATGGTTTCCTACTTTTTGCTTTGAACTAGAGTTTTAAATTCATGGACTATTTCAGATCTGTAAAAACAAACAGCATTTTAACAAGAGGTCTTTTATAAGATATTGTTTATTTAGAAACTTAAAAGCTCCATTTTTACACCAAAAGTCTTGGACTATGTGATCAAATCCTGGCTGAGTTACTTATTACCTTATTAGACTAGGAAATTCACTTCTCACCAACTGACTCAGTTTTGACGTTGAGAAAATTGAGACAAAAGAAAATTGCAGAAGTAATCAAGAGTTTACCTCATAAAGCTGTATAGGTATTTAAGTGATGTCACAGATTTAAAGCTGCAGGTCTCCATAGATACCTATGTGCCATGCATTCTTCTGTCACCTGTTTAAGCACTGCCCATCAGTCCAGTAAAGGAAGGCTGTGATTAAATCATTGCTTTACCTCTCACTATGTACGTCAAGTCTGTCACCAGTCAACCAAAACTGTTGGCCGCACAAATCAATCATCACCATCATCACCTTCAAAACCCTTGAGGCTCCAAATATCCACCAGTTAGACCCAATTTTCAGCTTCTCTATGTTCTTGCAAACCTTTCCAATGTGACTTCTTGAATGTACCATAGACCATTAAGGCTTTGATATGGTAATATTAATAGTTGTCCCTTTCTACATGTCATTTCCAAATTATTTCTCCTTCCTTCTTTTTCAAAAACCACCACTCCCTGAATTCTTTATCCTTCCCATCATCTCTACTCCACTGACTCTATTGTAGTTTCATTAGCCACAGTCAGTATTCTCACTGTGCTTCTATTAATATTTTTACCAAGCTACATTTCCAGGACTCATCACAATAAACACTTCCTTGCATCCAGCCTCAATCCCCTTGCCCTGCTCTCCCTCTCTTAGACTTTCTGAATTAATCTGCTTGATGTCTGCACATGTGCGGCTGAAGAAAGGTAGACACAAATTTGCAACTATGCTGACTGGTCTCATTTTACAATAATTGACCTAAATCTTAAATGGGCACCCAACAGTGTCTCATATGCCCACAAAATTTCTCTGTGTTTTCTCTTTCACTCCTCAAAATGACCCTTTCAGACATTCTACTAGATCATTAAATCTCTGTCAGCCTCACTTATCTACATACCACTCACACACATACACTTGAGCACACATACACATTCAGCTAATAAACTGGCTTTTATTTTTCCTTGGGGAACAGATTAATTACTATATAAACTCCTTCATCATTACATTTACAAATCTATCATCCTCTAAATATCTTTGTTCGTATTCTTTTTCTTCCCTCCAATTATGCTGAATAAATATTTTCTACTCTTATCAAAAAAACATTCACCTTCTCAAAGACATTCTTCATTGTTACAATTACATTTTCACAGCATTATAGGCTAATAACCTCAATTTTGTCTTCAGACCTGGTCTAGGCTGGGTGAGTAGCTCACCTGGAACTGGGTGACTTTGTCTTTAATTGTTCTTTAATAAACCAATGCATATACATACAGGGGCCTGGTGGAAGTCTCTCCTTGCCTGTCTGATAGGCAAGGGTGGCTTCATCCTAAGCATGCAATCATATGGGGCTTTGCATTTAAAAGGGTCCTACACTTGGTTTAATGCTCTGCTGTCACCATTTTGGAATCAATAATATATTAACAAGGGCTTTACGTTTTCATTTTACATTAGTCTCTGTGCCCTCTCCCCCAATAAGTAGCTAGTCCTTCTTAGGCACCTCCTATTTAACAATGCGAAATAGATAACTTGATTTTCACTCGCCAGACTAATTCTTTTCCTATTTGTCCTATTTCTATTACTGCCAATAATATCTATTCAGCTATTCAGGAGAAAATCTAGAAGTCACAATTGATTCTGTTTTTTCCCTGTCATTCAACATGATTCAATATGTTGTTGTTATATCTATATTTTATACCATTGTCCTCATTTCTTCACTACCATAACCCACACAGAGAAATTAGATGAGTGGATATTGCAATATCCTTCTGACTTAACTCCTTTTCCACTCTTGTTTCCCTATAAACCTCCTCAAAGTAGTTAAACAGCATTCATGCAAAATGTAATCAAGCAATATTACTCCCCTGTCTAAATTTTTCTGATTTCCCGTTGTATTTAAACAAAAAATCAAGCCCCTTTTCATTGCCTTGCATGATTTTTCGTTATCTATCTCTCTAACTGCTTTAACTTCTTATTTTCTCTCATTATGCACCAGAAACAAAGACCACCTTTCTATTTTGTGAATATAGCATACTTGGTTTTGTCTTTTACTTGCTGATTTGTTGGTGTGAAATGTTATATCCCTGATATATGCATCATGACTATATATACACTGTCCTTCATGTCTCACGTCAGATGATACACATTGAAAGAGATCTTCCTTGATAACACAGTCTAAACTAGTACCTACTCAACTACTCACCATCTTAGCATAGTTGTGTTCCTTTTAAAGATATTATTTCATTCCAAGTTATGTTGCTTATGTTTGTACTTATTTATTGTGCTGCTTTATAAGAATGTACATTCCGTGAGTTAACAGACCATGTATGTGCACCGTCTGTATGCCTGGAATAATATGGCTGAATATATTGGAATCGAGGTACTTAGCACAGTGCTTGCCATAGCTTAAATGTTCAATAAATGGCATATATTATTATATCAATTGTTTTATTATTTCTAGAAGAGTTTCTTAACTTTTTAAAGCATAATTAAATTTTGTTAGAATTAATGTTTTATATGAAAATCACAACAGTATTAAGATTTTTGAGCTCAATATTTATTATTAAACAAATTATTAGTATATCATGTGTGTTTATTTTTAGTAAGGCTAAATACCATAATTTTAGCAGGGGAACAAATTTCTCTCCTGTTTTTGATAAAAGACCTGATAGGTTTAGTAGAATAAAAATGAAAAATGAAAATATGAATCAAAAATATTAATGGAAGAAGCACTTTCAGATTGGCAGAGTAAGGACTTTCAAAAATTTGCTACTCCATTAAAGTGACAAGATCACTGAAAAATATATCAAAGTCAACCTTTTCAGAATTCTGAAAATTAACAAAAGGCTTGCAAGTCCTCCTGGAGTGTTTATTCAAGGAACACAGTTGAATCTTGATAAGAACGGTGAAATTTGTGATGTTTTAACTTGCTGTGATCCCGTCACCCTCTCACCAGAAATATCCTTGAAAACTAAGAGCTTTACAATACTTGTGAAAACCAATAGCTTAGCATCCACTGGGGGGCAGGAGGGAAGCAGAATGTGATTGAAGATCTCTAAAATGTATAAAACTCAGAATTTTCACCATTTGATCTATCTGGCTTTATTTTACATGAGTTAGAACTTACTTTGTGAGAACAGCACTGTCCATAATATGATCACCAAGAAAAAGAAAAAAATCAGTGTCAGTGGAGATTGTCTAAATTTGCAGCTTCCTGGTGTGACAACGCCAGTTAGAGCAAGCAAGAGGTTGACCAAAAATCTTAAAAGGAAAAGATGTATAGAAATGTCCATAGGGGACTCTTAAAATGTCTGACTGTTTCTGTGTTGAGGACCACACTGTTATTCAGGGATATGCACACAGCCAAGGAAAGGTTGAGGAGGTTCTAATCAATACTGACTGATCTTGTTTGTGGTGCTAATTAGGTAGGAAATGAAGGCTAAGGCAGAACTGAATTATAAACTGTTAACACATTTGATTCATTCCATAATACACATGCACAGAGCCCCTGGACAAAGACTCAGAGACTTATTGGTTCAAATCATTCAAGGAAACTTCTGTCCAATTACTAGCTAATTACTCAGCAAACCAAGCCAAGAATTTAATGGCCACATATGAGAAAGAATATAGGATTTGCATAATTATTTTAAAAAAGTCCCTAGACAAACAGCAAAACAACACATGTAGGATAGAGAGATCTTGTTTCCAGAGTTGTCACACCACGTTATTTAAAATGTTCAGTCTTCAGAAGGAAAAAAAGACACACAAAATTATAGGAAAATATAATATACACATGGGGAAAAATACAGTCAATAATAACTGTCCTTGAGTAAGTCTAGTCATTGGGCCTACTGGACAAAGACTTTAAACCAAGTATTATGAAAATGTTCAAAAAAATAAAGGAAACCATATTTAAAGAATTAAGGAAAAATATAATAATGATATCTCACAAAGTAGAAAATATTAATAAACAGATTGAAATTATTTGAAAAAGGAAACAAATAGAAATTTTAGAATTGAAAATAACAATAAAGGAAATAAAATACTTCACTACAGGCACTTAACAGCATATTTGAACTGGCAGAAGAAAGAACAGCAAACTCTACATAAGTCAATTGATATTATATAATCTGAGGAACAGAAAGAAGAAAAATGATCAGAGTTTCAGAGACTTATGAGACATCACCAAGCATGCAGATATATTCATGATGAGATTATCAATGAAGAGAAAAAGAGATAGGGCATAAAGATTATTTGAAGAAATAATGGATGAAAATTTCACAAATTTGATTTAAAATATAAATCTGCATATCTAAGAAGTTCAAAGAACTCCAACTATGATAAATTCAAAGAGATTCACACTCACACACACGTATTGTTAAAAATTAATGACAGAGACAATATTGAAAGCAGAAAGAGAAAATTAATTATTCACATACAAAAGAACTTCAATAAGATTAACAACTAACTTCTCATTAAAAATCATGGATGCCAGAGGCAATGGGATGACATATTTAAAATTCCAAAAGAAAATCTGTCAACAGAGTCCCATAATTGGAAAAATTATCCTTTGAAAAAGAAGCAATAAATGCATTCCTAGATGAACAAAAATAGAGAATTTATATCAAGCAGACCTGCCCTACCTAAATATTAAAGGAAATCTTCCAAGCTAAAATGAAGAATGGTAGACAATTAGAGAACCCAGCAATAAAGACACGTATTTACAGCCATCTGATCTTCAACAAAGCTGACAAGAACTTACATTGGGGAAAGAATACCCTCTTCAATAGATGGTGCTTGGAAATTGGATAGCCATATGCAGAAAAATTAAATTGGACCCCTATATTTTACCATATACAGCAATCAACTCAAAATGAATTAAAGCTTTAATTGTAAGACTTGAAATCATAAAAATGTTAGAAGAAAACCTAGGGAAAACTCTCCTGAATATCAGTTTAGGCAAAGAATTTATGACTAAGACTTCAAAAGCACAGACACCAAAAGTAAAAATAGACAAATGTGACTTTATTAAACTAAAAAGCTTCTGCAAAGAAAAAGAAATATTGAACAGAGTGAAGAGACAACCTGTTGAATGGGAGAAAATATTTGCAGCTATTCTTCTGATAGGGAACTAATATCCAAAATATACAAGGAATTCAAACAACTCAACAGGAAAAAAATAAACAATAACCCCATTAAAAGTGGATAAAGGATATAAATAGATATTTTTCAAAAAAGACATATAAACAAAAAGGCATATGAAAAATTGCCCAGCATTCCTAATTATGAGAGAAATGCAAATAAAACTCACAAGGAAATATCATTTTGCCGCAGTCAGAATGGCTTTTATTAAAAAGACAAAAAATAACAGATGTGGGCAAGGATGTGGAAAAAACCCTTATATGCTGCCAGTGGGATTGTAAATTAACACAGCCACTGTGGAAAACAGTATGAATATTTTTTAAAAAACTAAAAATAGAACTACCATTTAATCCAGTAATCCCACTGCTGAGTATCTACCCAAATGGAAAAAAAATCAATGTATAAAAGTGATACCTGCACTCACATGTTTATTGCAGCACAATGGCTAAGATATGGAATCCACCTCAGTGTCCATCAGTGATGAATAGATAAATAAAATGTGCTATCTGTACTCTATGGAACACTATTGGCTATCAAAAAGAATGAAATTGTGCCATTTGCAGCAACATGGATGGAACTGGAGGCCATTATCTTGAGTGAAATAAACCAAGCACAAAAGGATAAATATCATGTTTTCACTTATATGGGGTAGCAAATAAAATTGAACCACTGGAGGTAGAGAGTAGAAAAATAGATAACAAAGACTGGGAAAGGTCTGGAAAGAGGGGGTGGAGGGAAGATGAAGAGAAGTGGGTTAAAGAGTCCAACCATATAATAAGATAAAAGAAATAAATCCAATGTTTAATAGAGTAGGTGACTATACTTAACCCAAATATGTTGTACTCAGGTTATGAACACCCTGAATACCCTGACTTGATCACTATGCATTAGATATATGTAATAAATTTTCTCATGTACCCCATAAATTTGAACAAATTTTTAGAAAGAAAAAAAAAGAAAGAAAGAGCCTAGTAAAGGTAACTATATAGGTAAATATAAAGACAACACAAATATATATATTTGGTTGTAGGTATTTTCATCTTCTATATAATTTAAAGAAAAACTGCATGAGGTAATTATAAAACTGCATTTTTCAGCTTATAATGTATAAAGATATAATTTGCGTAACCATAATAGCACAAAGGGAGGTAGGTGGGAATGGAGCTATAGTAAAGCAAAGTTTTTGTGTACTATTGAAAATAAATTTATATTAATCAGAAATGGATGTTAGAAGTTAAGATGGAATTGAAATTTTCATGTGAAAAAACACTAAGAAACAGCAAGGGAATAAAATGCTATACTAAAATATCTATTTAATAAAAAGTAAGGCAGTAATGGAGAAATAGGAGAAGAAAATACATCAAAGATGTAAAGAAAACAACTTGAAAAGTAGTGGATCTAAATTCTAATTTATCATTAATGATATTAAGTGTAGGTGATCTAAACACTCCATACAAAAGGCAGAGATTGGCAGAATGGATTACAAGTCCATGATCTAATTATATGGTGTGTACAATGGACATAATTTAAATTCAAATACACAAAATGTTTGAAAGACATGAAAAGATATACCATACAAAATTGGTGGGATTGCAATACTAATGTAAGGTGAAAAAGACTTTAAGGCAACAATTGTCCTAAAAAAAAATTATGAAGCAGAAAGAGTCAATCCATCGGGAAAGCGTAATAGAAAAGGAAATAAAAAGCATTCAGACTAGAAAGGAAGGAGCAAAACTATCTCTGTTCAGAGATGACATGATCATATATATATAGAAAATCCTAAGGAATGTACCAATAAATTCATACAACTATTTTAATAATAAATGAGTTTAACCAGTTTACAGAATACAGGATTAAGATATATTATTATTAACTATAATCACTATGTTGCACATTAAATCTCTAGTACTTGTTCATCTTATACCTGATGGCTTGTATGCTTCAACCAATATCTCCCTTTTTACCCCACCTCCAGCCTCTGATAACTTTGTTACTATGAGTTTGACTTTTTTCTTGTTTTAATATTTCACATTTAAGTGAGATAATACAGAATTTGTTTTTCTGTATCTTGTTTATTTAACATATGTCCTGAAGTTATTATACACATGTAATTTGCTAAGAGTATAGATCTCAAGTATTTTCAATACCAAAAATAAAAACCGTAACTATATGTGGTGATGGATATGTTAATTAACTTGATTGTGGTAATTATTTCACAATGTATACATATATCAAAACATTACATTTTATACCTTAAATATGTACAGTTTTTATTTGTCAATTATATCAATATGGCTGGTAAAAAAGAAATCATAAGAGAAAAAAGATAAATATACAAAAATCAGTTGTACATATTTTAACAAGCAAGGAATAATTTGAAAAGAAATTAAGAAAATTTTATGTAATGGGATCAAAAAGAATAAAATATTTAGAAATAAATTCAACAAAAAATTTTAAGACTTGTATATTTAAAATGACATGATATCGTTGAATGAAAATAAAGAAGGCTAAAATAAACAGAAGGACATCTTATGTTCATATATTAGAGGATTTAGTATTGCTGAGTGGGAAATTCCCTCCAATTTGATCTGCTCATTCAATCTAGTTGCCTTTTTTTTTATCAGAATACTTAAGCTGATTATAAAATATATGGAAATGCAAGGGAAACAAAATAGTCAAAATGATATTGAAAAAGAACAAACTTAGAGCATTCACACATCGTAATTACAAAGCCTACTGAAATCAAGACAGTGTGATACTGAAATATAATTATTTGGATCAGTGGAATAGAATGGAGAATCCACAAATTAACCTTTATATTTATGATCAATTGATTTTCAAAAAGGATACCAGTTTCAATGAGAAAAGAATAGTATTTTAAACAAATTGATGCCAGAAAGACTGGATGTCCATATGAGAAAAAATAAAATTGAGCCCCTATGTCACAGCATGTACAAAATTTGAATAAAAATGGATCATAGATCTAAATGTAAGAGTTACAACTGCAAACCTCTTAGAAGAAAATAGAAATAAATCTCTGTGGCTTTGAATTTGACAATGCTTTTTTAAGGATGTTACTAAATGCACAAGCAACCAAAGAAAAAATAGATAAACTGTACTTTATCAAAACTAAAAACTACATTTTGATGGACACTATCAAGAAAATAAAAAGTCAACCCACAGAATGGGAAAAATATTTGCACAATATATATAATATTTGTATTCACAATATATAAATGACATTTATGACACAAAATAAAAAGTCAATAACTCAATCAAAACATGGACAAATAATTTGAACAAATACTTTTCCAAAGAAGATATAAAAATGCTCAATAAGTACATTAAAAAGTGATTGACATCATTATTCAGTAGAGAAATGTAATTAAAAACCATACTAGTTCTGATTGTTGGTTAATACTCTTTATAATGGCTAACATAAAAAAGATAATACCTTACAGTTCCACCAGCAGTGTATGAGTGTTCCTATCTGTCGGCATCCACATCAACATTTACTGTTTGGGGACTTTTTGAGAAAGGCCATTCTCACTGGAGTTAAGTTATATCTTAATGTGTTTTTGATTTGCATTACCCTGATGATTAGGGATGTTGAACATCTTTTCATATGTTTTTAGCCATTAGTCTATCTTCTCTTCAAAAGTTTCTGTTCATGTCCTTTGCCCAGTTTTCTTTTTTCTTCCTGAAATTTTATTGGGGGAAAACTACAAAACATTTACAGTACAATGTTTACAGTCACAATTTGTAGTGAGCCGATTTCCCAAAATATATTACCACTCACGTTGACTTATCTTGTTACATTCAAAAACCTACTCTGTCAAAGTAGTCCAGAGAGTACATACACAGTGCTCCAACTATATCTATGCACAGCCAACACTCCATTTTAAGTGTACAATTAAATGATTTTCAGTGAATTTACCAAGGTGTACAGTTAGTCACATGAATCAGTTTTTGAGGAATTCCTTTCCCCTATTGAGACCCCTAATTCCACTCCCCAACTACTTTTCAAGCATATGCTACCCCTCCACAGTGCCCCCCCCACGTCGCTCAGACGTGTGTTTACCCCCCACCCGCCAATTCCCTGGTGTTCGCTCCTACCACTTGTACTCGCCATCAAATTGGTATTGACTGATTAACACTATGATGCTCAAAGGGTAGGAGCGAACACACATTTTTTTGATACCAAGTTCATTATTTTGACTCAGTAAGTGATAATAGGACAATAGAAAATAAAAGTTGATTAAAACAAAGTGTAGGCAATTTGAAAACACTAACTCTAAGTTGAAAATATAACTGTAGTAGAATGTAGGTGGTGGCTTTTATTTCAGTTTTTAGCACTAACTGTCCAAAATATATCTACCAAAATTAGCATATCAGAAATGAGACCATATGCTAAAATCACATAACTTCAGAACTTACTGCTTTATAGGTAAACGTGGGAGCTTTTTTACTGTAATGCTGCTAAATAGAAGGAAAAATGAGATGTTAAATTTCGAGTAGTGAGCCCACTGATTAGTACAAGACCATAGAAAAATTTTGCCTAAATCCAGTCATCTCTCCTACCTAGTCTGTTGCTTGCAAAGGTGTGAATTCTCCAGTTTAATTCAGTTTGGTTCAATTCAATTCAATTCATTTAGTACCTCCCATATTTTCAAACTTTCTATTAATAATAAGGAGGTAATTATTAGCTTTGATTCTTCCCCTACTTCCATATAATCTTTTTGGTTTTGTGGTTTTCTTTTATTCCTAAATATTAACACAGCAAGTCAGAAATGTATCTAATTCTCTATTTTGGAAATAATTAGATTTCTAGTAGATAATTCATAGTCACATCTTTTATCAGAATTTGGGTGTTTTTAGCTTTATGTTCTATATATTTATATTTATAGTCTACATATTTATATTCTATATTATGAAAATATTTCATTTATCTTTAACATGGCTTGGTAGTCTATAGAAACTCCTGTGGAAGCAGCATGTATCTTTCTCTTTTCTTTTATCCCTACCCAGGTGTTCTCTGTGGTGTGGCTATCCACCTAACCATAGATTTCCATATAGCTTAAATATCTTTTTAAAAATGCAGTTCTGTCCAAGCATGGTGGTATAATCCTATACCACCTATACCACCGATAATCCTAGTACTTTGGGAGGCTGAGGCGGGAGGATCACTTGAGGCCAGGAGTTTGAGACCAGCCTGGGCAACATAGTGAGACCCCATCTCTAC
>CAUYRT010025411.1:0-20148 GCA_963574885.1 Lepilemur ruficaudatus | reverse complement strand
CTCCCTGCCATAAAGAGTGAGTTCTTGCTGTATTAGTTCACATAAGAGCGGGTTGTTTAAAGGAGGCTGCCACCACCTCCCGCTCTCTTGCTCCTCTTACCATGTGACAAGCCTGCTCTCCCTCACCTTCCACCTTGACTGGAAGCTCCCTGTAGTCCTCACCAGAAGCAGATACTGGTGCCATGCTTGTATAGCCTGCAGAGCCATGAGCCAAATAAACCTCTTCTCTTTAAAAATTCCTCAGCCTCAGATATTCCTTTATAGCAGTGTAAAATGGACTAATACAGTTTGTATAACGAACAGCCTTGGAGGATAGAGATAGTATCTCCCTATGGGGCAGAAGGTAAATTTGTTTTTGTCTGGGGCAGTAATGATAGTATCTCCTTCTGAAGCAAAGTTGAAGCAGGTTTCCTTGTAGTACCCTTATAGAAGATTAGGTTTTTCTAAGTTCAGAGTTTCTCACTTCTGCCCCAGACCCACTGTGTAAGCAGCATCCACCTGGACTTCTTCCTCCATGTTTCCCCCTTGGAACTTAGCGACTGTTGAGAGAACTAGTGCAAAGAACGCCTGCTTCCTCCTGTGCCATGATTAATTAAGTCCTTTGTCTCTGATCCAGGTTCCTCTTGTCTTCTGTCACAACCAATGAAACTGTAGCAGGCTAACTTGTTAGGTTACAAACCAGGAAAATCTCAGACCCTTCACAGTTCTTGACATTATCTGTTTTGAACTTCATGTAGTACATAAAATAATTTATGAAAATTCTATGAGCTTCTGAGTTTTTCAGGGACAGATATATGAGAGAATCTGTTTATTCCTTCTGAAATGTGTCTTACTCGTGAGAAGCAGTATGTTTATCTCTTATGAATTCAATTATTAGATTCATTAAAAAGTTCATCTAAGTTTTTAAATTACAGTTATAATTATATATTTGAATAAATAGAACATATTAATGACTATTAATTTCTTCTAGAATAGTATATGCTATGCAGTAGTTTGTTTTTAATAATTATTTAATATCCTTTGTGTTTTTATCATATTATATTTTCTATTTTTGTATGGTTGTGATTTCTCTGTCTCTTGTCTCTTTTTTCAATTAATCATGTCAGTGGTTTATTTAATTTATTATTTCATATTCTGGAAAGAAACTCAACTATTGAGCTTATTTATTGGTTTTATTCTTTTCCTGATTTATAGTTAATAAATTTATGACTTGTTCATCTTTTCCTTCTGCTTTCCTTAAGATGTGTTTTTTTTTTTATTTCTTCTCATAGCTTTTTGAGATAAAATGATTAATTCACTTATTTTCACTTTTATTTGATGCTTAGCATTATGAAGATAGACCTTCACCTTTAGATTTTTTTAAATTTTGCATTCCTGGAGTTAGCACCTTGTGATCAGACACTAGAATTTGTATGAGTTATATAATTTTTAAAAATTTTAGAGGTTTCCTTTGTGCCTAATGTAAATTCGAAGACTAATTTTTAAAACTGGTATAAAGGCCCTTTCAATTAGGTATTTGTCTTCAATGTAAAGTTTTTAAATGCAGGGTCTTACATGAGCTAGGACTTGAATATAAGGACAAAGAGTAAGGAAACATCAAGAATGCATACTAGGTTTTTGACTTATAGAAAATGGTGAAATGCTCAAAATGGCAAGAATGATCTTAGAATGTTCCCATTAACAAATGGGACATTGAACAGCTTTAATATCATTTGCTTAAAAATCTTAACCCATAAAAATCTTAGATTGGTGCCTATATTATTCATTTGGAATACATAATTAGATAAGAGAACTGTTTAAAATATATAATTTCTTCTAGGGACACTAAAAGAGTTTGGCATTTTTTTTTTAACTTCACATCAGTTGTTAGCTTCTAATTGTTTTCTGTGGCCATAACTAAATATCAGCCTGTCACTGTTAATCTTCAGAATTTGGAATCTACCGACATTCCATGTCATCTGGGCTATTATAGCACTGGGAGCTCGGAGTGAATCCTAGGATAAGAATCAGTCTTATCATGCATGACTTCTGTTGCTTATAATGAGTGTTTCCGGAGAAAATCGTATATAATACATTTATAAAGTGATGATAATGCATATGCTCTTGGCACTGTGCTGTTTTCATGCTTTATTGATGTCATCTTTCATAACAACCTTATGAGTCAAGCATTATTTTAAAGCAAGAAGGAACTGAGCATTGGAGAGATTAATTCCCATGGCTGATGTCACACAGCTGGAACAATGAAACAGAGATTTGGATCCAGATATTGAGGCCCCAAAGTCCATATTTATGCCATTACACAGAATCGTCACATAGTGTGCTACTGCTAAACAAGGACACCGATGTCCTGGCCCAACACCCACCTTGAAACTTCGAGTTATTTATTTCACTCTAGTTACTTGGAACTAGAGAAATCTGGATTTGAATTCCAGCTTTACTCTATTATCTGTGTGTCCTTGAGTAAGTTTCACCCTCAGTGTTATTTTGAAGATAAACAATATGTATGAAAGGTGGGACATTGGCTTATGCACAATGTCATCTGTTCTTTGAATTTAGGCCTTTTGAGTAGACTCTCTGGAGCATGCGCCCTGAATTTTGATAATTTAACTTAATCAGAAAACCAAGTTCTCTTACCTAATTAGCAGTTTTGGGCTTTTGAGTCCAGGAACAGAGTCTGCTGTTTTAATTGTTGCACAGGAACATTAGTGTTCTTGTTTGTTGGTAGCACATTGTATGGAAGTCCTGTGTAGTGGTGTGGAGATGGAATCCAGGGCCTCAATAGCTAAGGCCAGGTCCCTGCTTCGTTGTTCCCGTTGTGTGACATTGGCCAAAGTAATTAATGTGCCCAAGACTCAGTTCTCTTTTCCTTTAAAACTGGAATAATATTAATGCCTGATTCATAAGGCTGTTGGAGAGATAAAGTCAATGAAGTGTGAAAGCAGTTAGCACAGCGCCAAGAACATATGCATCACTTCATAAGTGTATTACATGTAATTTTCTCTGCAAACACTCATTATTAAAGGCTAAAAATAGCCTGAGTTAGACTTAAGAACTAATGGTAGAAAATGGTCTGGAGATGGTTTCTTCTTCTGTGTTCAGATTTTGGTGATTAACATCTAAGTTAAAAAATATTTAAACACAGAAATAAAACACTTGATTAAACTATCACATCAGTCTTTCTTAATGAGGAGTGTGACTCTAAGGCTTCAAAGGAGCAGTTATGGTTGTCCTGGTATTAAAGAATACAGATTTGTTCTATAAAATCTAATTGTTGCTAGAAAAAGGGTAGAAAAATTAGGACAATGAAGAAAGGAATGGCAACTCATTTGTAGCTGGTTGTTGACAATAACTGACCCTTGTAGGGCATTGTTCTAACTGTTGCTGGGTAGTGCTGGGTCACTTTTCAGCAAACTGCAGGGAACTTCTGGCTTGAATTAGAATGTGTAAGTGTTAGCATTGGGGCTTTCTCTTAAAGGGATCTTTGGGTTCCAGCTGTTATAAACTCTAGATGCCTCAGGCTGTTTGAATGACACATCACAGGGAACAGTTCCTCTTTCCAAAGATTACAAAAACTCCTTTAAATAGAAGTAGCAGATTTATGTGAAATCATTTATCAAAGCCTCCTGAACTATGAACACCAAGGTTGCCCTGTGTCAATCCTGTGAAAGAATCCTGTGAATGCTGGAGGATAAAAGTCCCCTTTCACAGTGAGACTTCTCAGCATGACCCAAATCCTGGTGTTCCATTCTTTCTTATGTATTAGATCATAAAAACAAAAACAAAGGAAGGGGTGATGCAGGACAGCACACTAGCATACAGAATACCCCACATTTTATATCTCTAAAGAATATAGCTTTTTCTTTAAAGTGCCATTCCTAAGGTCTAGGGAGACAGCTGGGAATTTAGCACCATATGTGTAGGGGACAATTTTTGGTGTCAGTTTCATGACTTAATTCATTTCTTTTATAATTAGGTGTTGACAGAAAACAGGGCAGACGTTAACAACCTGTGTAAGGGCAAATCTATCTTCTTACTTTCATATCCTAGTTTTTTTTTTAATATGTTGCAAATATAAAATTTTTTCTAACTGAACTTTATCCCCATGGAATCTACCAATAAACTCTTGGGCTGCAAAGTTCCTTGGTTTAGGGTAAACCTACTGAAATTCTGCAAAAGTGTACATTGAACTGATATGGCAAGGATTTAATATCCAAGAAAGTATTTTCTATTTATTCTGGCAGGCAATGAGGGAGAGGCAAACACCTAAGCCTTGGGTCTTGGCTAATGGGACTTACAATGTAACTTCACCAGCTCTGAGTAGTTTAGATTCTTTTGGGAATGTGATGAAAAATTATGTTCCCTCTTTCAAAATAAGTGCTTAGTTCAACCTTTGCATCAATGTATCTATCTGTGCTTCCTCCTTTTCTCCAATCATAATCCTCAGCAAAAGATAAAGAACATACTATGAAAGAGTTCTGGGATTAGTGCTGGATGGTAGAAGAAAGTATGAGATTTGGACATTCAGTAAATTTGAGAGGTAGTCTTTGTTGGGAAAGAAGACCCCAAAGAGATAACAATACAAATTAGCTTTGGTAATTACTCACAACAAGAAACTCTCAGCACTTTGGAGGGAAGAGAAGTCATGGATCAGTAGGACTGTTGGGGATGATCACACTGTGCTTGTTGGAACACACACATGGGGCAGGTGCATCCTCACACCACAAATTCAGCTGAGCAGTGAATTTAATTTTTTCTACAACTAAATGTAATTTATATTTTGAGCTTTTATTTTTCTGGTTAGTGGATGTTTAATCTCAATCATTTCGGATTTTGCTTCCTTCCTCCATAAGTTGGTGCTTATAGGGTGTGAAAGGTAGTACTAGATGTGACAGCAGCACCTGCTACTAGGTGTCCACACCTGAGTGGGGGTGGGAACATGGATGGTGATGGATTGATGAGCAGAGTGAAGCTGCTCCACCAGAAATTACCAAGAATGCAAAACACGTCAGTTAATTCATCAGACTGTTATCTCATTACACATTAACAGTTTAAAATCATTTAATCATGAAAAGCTTTTGTATGAAAATCTAGATTTCTGACCTCCCTTGAAAAATCAAAATGGAACTACTGCTTGCATATTCCTACTACACTTGTTAATTTCTGAATCTACTAATTTCTGTGAGTGACCAGACTCTGAGGTTTGATTTTGCAATGCTTGATGTAAAAGGAGAGTCTTGGATTGAGTCTTGAGGGAAAGGTAGGATACTTAAAACAATAATAGAATAACATAAAAAACCTTTAAGCAAGGCAGAGGAGCAGGAGGATACAGGAGGCATTTGATGTACAATGGCAGTCAAATTTAACTACAGGGCAAGTTTAGGCAAAAGTGGGTAGGACATGAAATTGTAGAGATAAGTAAGGGTCAGACTGGTAATTGGAGATTTTGTCTTGTGAACTATGGAAAGTTATTGATGAATTTAAATGACAAGTTAACTAATGTTTTGGTAAGCTTATTATGAACATGGTGTATAGAATAGACCAGATGGGAGAGAAAAAAAGGCAGAAAAATGAGTTAAAAATTGAATTAGACAATTCTGTCTTGACTAGTTTAGCTGCTTTTGTGAGCAGCTAGTGGGATAGAAATTTTACCTTAATTTTATGTCTAAAATAATATTTTAGAATGTTAGAGTCTTTTAGTTTAAGCATTTTTGCTGCTTTTGAGGGGCTAACATTCATTAGGTAGCTGGTCAATATTTGCCATCAACTTTTGCATAGATTATTTGGTTTTGATTTTTTAAACCTTACATTTCATTTTGCTGAATGCACAAGGCTTGAGTTTAGTGACTGTGTAATACAAAGAGTAGAGCAGACTGCAAACTCTGGTGAAACTCTGCTGTTGCCTTCAGGGTCAACTTTCAAACAGTATAACCTACAGTGTAGCAGGGAGGTCCACTGAGTGCCAATGGTCTTGAACCCTACTCTGGCTTGGACTATAATCTTCTACTGATGTAAAATTAACTATTGTGGAGTTGCCATTTAGGCAACACAGAAACAGCATGTTCCTTAGATTCTTTTACTACTTGCTGTGCATGCATGTCTAGAACTGAGTTAGTTTTAAATAGATTTTTTTTTTATCTGAACTGCGTAAAGTGTTATTTAACACTGGTACTTTCTTTTTTAAGCCAACATTTATTCTTTTATCAGTTGCTTGGTGCATCTGATCTCTGTTAGAAATAAAGTCTTAAGAATGTTTTATTAACAATCCAATGGTCACTATCAATTATAAAACACTGAAATTAATTATAATAGCTACGATTTAGTGAGCAATATAGTATGTGTCACATACTATTGCTATGGATTTTATCTAGTCCTTTCAAAAACTCTAAAGCAATACTACAAGAAAGATATACTTATTTCTATTTTACAAATGAGAAAACTAAGTAAGGTCCAGAGAGATTGAGAAATTTATTCAAGATAACTCAGACAGTAGCTAGCAGAACTGTTTAAATTATTACTTGGTGTCCTAATAGTGTCACAGATATGAAAAAAATCTGAGAATTAGAGTATGTAATAAAACAAAAACTACAATGACAATGAACTGTACTTAATGGCAAATGGAGATACCACACAATATCACATCAGACAGTATGAAGTCTAATTCTGGGCAAATATCTTTTAAGATAAATTGTAGAAATATTTGCTTTGTTTTATGGAAAGATGATTCTACAAGCCCAGTATTAGCAGGCCAGGCATGAATTAAGTTACGTTTTTGAAATGGTGATAGGTTTTTGCTGACTCAGCCACACTATCTCTTAGGGATTCACTTTGCAGCAGATGGATACACATCTTTGAGGTGGCTGTTTCTTCCTGAGATTCCAGGGTTGTAAGATCTTCGCATTACCTTGTTAACCTGAATTGTTGAAATATCATCCTTCTATTAATAGTTGCTAAGGTTTAAAATCTTTTTTGGAATTTTTATGTGCTAATTTATTTCAAATTATTACATGCTTTCTAAGACAAATGCTATCTTTTTAAATATCAATTAGCTATCAGTCATTAGGAGAAGGATTTTCTCCTCCAGCATTTAAAATATATTTTTGTCTGACAATTTGTGGACTCTGACAAGTGTCTAGAGGTCTGAAGATTTTTTTTTCTTTTTTTTTTTTTTTGAGACAGAGTCTCACTCTGTTGACTGGGCTAGAGTCTAGCTCACAACAACCTCCAGCTCCTGGCCTCAGGCGAACCTCGTGCCTCAGTCTTCCAAGTAGTTGGGACTGCAGGCATGTGCCATCACACCCAGCTAATTTTTCTATTTTTAGTGGAGACAGGGTCTCACTCTTGCACAGGCTGATCTTGAACTCCTGAGCTCAAGCAATCCTCCCGCCTCAGCCTCCCAGATTACAGGCGTAAGCCACCACTCCCAGCCACATTTTTTTTTTAAGTTACAGAATATTATGGGGATATAAACATTTTGGTTACATAAATTGCTTTTGTATTGTTTTGAGTTAAAGTTATAAGTGTGCCCATCACTCAGATAGTGTGCACTGTACCCGTTAGGTATGAATTTACCCATCCCCTCCTCCTATCAATACATGAGTGGATTATAAATGTGGTATATGTATACCATGGAGTACTACTCAACCATAAAACAAGATGAGCTAATACCTCTGGTATTAACCTGGATGGAACTGGAGACCATTCTTCTAAGTGAAGTATCACAAGAATGGAAAAACAAACACCACATGTACTCACCAATAAATTGGAACTAATTGATCAACACTTATGTGCACACATGGAAATAACAGAAGAACTTTTAAACATTCAAGGACTTTCTGATAAGTTCAACCCAATGTTTATAAAATCAATAAGTAATCCTAATTTGGGACAGTTTGAATAATTTTAGTAGACTGCTTGATACCAAGGATACTTTTATAAGTGCTTTTATCAAAGAATCTCTTGATAAAAGACACTAAAATATTTCTTATTTCAGGCTGCTACAACAAAAATACCATAGACTGGGTGGATTAAACAACAAGCACTTATTTCTCACAGTTCTAAAGGGTGATGTCCAAAATCAAGGCACTGGCAGATCTAGCATCTGGTGAAGGCCCACTTCCTGGTTTACAGCAGGCCATCTTGGCTCTCACATGGCTGAGAGAAGAGACAGCTCTAGCTTCCTCCTCCCCTTATTAATGTATCAGTCCCATTCATGGGGGTTCCACCCTCCTAACCTTCCAGAGGCTCCACCTTTAAATACCATCATATTGGAGAATTAGGCTTCAACATATAAATTTTGGGGAGACACATTCAGTCCACAGCAATCTCCTTTATACCATAAGCTTTTGATATGACATAGACCAATAATTGATATTTAGAAATGTAAGGAATTGAATGCAACTATTTTATTTTATGGAGTAATATAGAAGAGTTTTTGTGTAATGAGATATTTGCAAATTTGTTAGGCTGTTTCATGCATTTAAGGAATAAGTTTCAAGTAACTATCCTGTGATATGTGAATATGCTAGGTAGGAGCAATGTAATGTCTTATTAAATTACAATACATTACCTTTCAAATGTGAGATGTGTTGTGACTAATATCAACAACATTATCCAAAATATGTGTTACTTTCTTAGGTCTTGGTTGGTAATGTGCTCAAGCATTTGCTCTTATAAAAATATTACTCATGAATTTTTAAAGTAATGTGATTGGAATATGCTTCATTACCTTTTAAAGGTTCTAGTTTGACACATTGGGTGCTATGATTTGAAGGCCTTCTTGTAACACTGTTTATTTTCAAACACAGTTTAGTAATAGTAACAGCACACAGAGATTGAAATGAAAGAAGTACGTCATTGGTTACGTTTATCTAATTACTTCTGTTCAAATCTCAGTTAATGCAAAGTTTTTGTGCAAACTTGGCTGGTAAATTTCTGTTTCCTTATATCAGTCAGTTTTTAAAAAATATACACAATAAAGCTTATTTAAAACAGACAAACAAATAACTCACTCAGTTGCTGAGGTCTTTTTAGTTTGAATGGTCCAGTCTTCTACAAGAAGTAACAAGAAAGCAAGATTAATTGTCTTGTCTTGACCACAGCAATGAGAAATCATAAGTCCTTAGCACAAGGACACACATTTACTAAGTGCTAAATAAACAACATACTGTTTTTGCAAACAAATTGGAAGGGATATAGGTTGTGTGTGGGAGTATAAAATGATTTTTTTGGTCACATGCATTAAAAATCCAAAAATAGTTATATCTTTTGACACAGCCATTACACTCATTTATGCATTTATGTAATTTATGCTTAGGAAATAGAGGGATATATGCATCGACATTTGTCTGAGGATGTTTATGGTCTTTATAATACTGAAAAAGTAGAAATAAATAATAATTGTGGATGAGTTAATTATGTTTTCTATGCAACAAAATTACATAGAGCCATTCCATGATGTATAACACTAATAGTAATGACTGTATTTATTGAATATTTACTATGTAACACTTAATGTACTTAAAATATAATTTTAAATTTAATCCTTATAGCAACCTAATCCCTTAGAGATATTATACAGCACCTGAAAGCCGCATATCTAGTAAATAATTGAAACTGGATTCAGACCTCGGTGTGACTGTCTGTAAGACGCAAGCATATTAGACTTTATGAATATTATATAGAGAAATGCACATGATTATTAAGGGAAAGGATAGAAAGGACAATACATAATATTATCCCATTAAAAATTCTTTAAATACATAAAGAAAAAACCTGGAAGAACATTACCAAAGGGAAAATAGTTACTTCTGGGTGGTGAGATTACAGGTGATTTTTTTTCTTTTACTACACTTGATCTTAGTCAAAAGGCTGAGAAGCGATAATGACTTTTTTCTTTTATTATTAGTGTTTTATCTTGTTTTCCAACTTTTATGCAGTGAACATATGTTGGTTATATAATGAGAAAAACAAGGTGTTTTTTTCTTCCCCATATTTCCCTTCCTCAAAATGTTAATTGCAGCATTATTTACAATATAATTTGGAACAACATAAATGTCTGACAATAGATGAATTATTTAATGAAATATTGTCCATCAATTCAATGGAGTAACACAAAATAAAATGATTGCTATTAAGTACAGGCAAGAAGCTGTGATAATATTTATTTAATAATGTTCTGTGAAATAAGGGAGAATAGAAAATACTAATATTTACACTAAGATTACTGTGATTTATACTATGATTAGGATGCAAATTCTGTATGCACACAGCAGAAGACTAGACTTTATAGAATAACAAAAGTGATTATAATGTTGGCAGGGTGAAGGAGTGATACCAGTGTTTTCTTTCTTTTTTTAACTATGAATAATTAAGAGTAATCTGAGTTGGTAAAAAACTGGATATATAAAAGAGAAGGCATCTAGATAAAAAGCTTGCTGTATTTTGCTACTGTATAAAAATTTACTTCTCAGAGGGCAATGCAATTAGACAGGTATGGTTTGACTTCAAAGTATCAATTCTCTTAACATTTTTCAGCATCATCAGAAATGATACAGCTACAGAGCAATCTCTTTTTTTTTTTTTTTTGCCACCTCTACACTTAGCAGAGCTATTTCTACAGATTGCTGCCACCTCAAATTAGAAAGCAATCTGAATAAAAGTTCCCCAGACAGGTTGCCTCAGCTGCTTTGACAAATACCATGTACTCTATCCCTGAGGTCATAGCAAGTGACAGGATGCAAAAAGTGAATAGAAAATGCTTTCCTGGCACTCTCTCATCCATGGTTTGCTGAGTAAGATGGGCAGTACAGAAAGCCAGCAGCTTATAGTCCTGTACTTCTGGAGGGAGAGGACATTCACAAAGGCAAAAATGTCTCTCCTGCCTGGAAGTGAATGTGTGAGCTCAGTATGTGTCTTGCCTCTAGGGTGGGGAATGAAAGGTGGCTGTTTGCCTGGTTTTCTTTCAACACCCAAGTACAGAGGAAGCCAAATGTCAAACTGCCTGTTTCTGATCCAACTGACTTACCTGTCTCCTTCCCCCCTCTTCAGGCTGCTTCCTATACAAAGGTTGTCACTGGTAGATAAAAATACATTATTCCAGTTACTCAGCTGGGTGCCACAGACAGAGAGGTTAGCCACAACAATCCAATGTCAGCCAGTACTGTAAAATTTAGTTTTTTTTTTTTTTAACACTTTAACATTCCATTGATTTTTTTTTTTCAATTAGAATTGTGTTGTAGAAGTGTGGACTTAAGCTGCTGTGACAGGTCAGGAATTGATTTTGATGATTCATGGGATGTCCTGGGGAAAGGAAGAAATATGCTACACAAACTAAGTATTGCTTGTCGGGACATGGATGCCCCAAGTTCAAAACAATTTTAGAACTAAAAGTTACTCAAGTGATCATGATTTTCATTGCCCTCAATTTAGGATGTTTGAGCTGGAAATGTGATTTCCACAACAATTTTGCAAACTTTTCTTTTTACTAATAAAATCTTCAGGAACTCTGATCTAAAGAAGAGTCAAAGGGCATGGTGCCAGAAGAAACAGGTAAAGTTTGTGAATTTATATAAGACACTCTTTGGCATGGCTAACGGGAATTTTTAATATTATCAGTTCAGAGTAAAATAGAAAGCTGGTATCTGAGGTTTTGGGTTGATATATAAACATTTGAGAAGGATTATAAATTTAGGAAATATGAATTAATTCCATCACTGAAAAGTCATTTAATCCTTTAAAATAATGTAGTAATAGCCTTCAATAGACTGCATGGTTCCTAAACATTAAAAAAGGTGTAATGGCTGCAGTTATTACAGAAAATCCAAACCTATTCATAATGGGCTTTTGTTGTGTGCCTTATCATCCCTATTTCCTTACTTTGCTGTAATGGTGCCCTGCCTTTCCAAGATATTTCCTTTGGTGGAACCATTCTCTTACATTCTTGGTCATTTTTTGGGGGGATGGAATTTACTAATTCCTACCTTCAGGGTTGAGTTCTGATAATCTTAAATCAAGCAGTTTATCCCATTTTTCTAGTTATAGCAATGGATTCAGAGATGGACACATAAACCAATCAAAGTCTCTAAGATGTAAGGAGATATTTGCTAAAGTTTCCAGAAAAGAGAAGCTTTCATTTTCTTCTACAACAGTTACTGAAAGATGCATGTAAATCTCTCAGACTTATAACTATGGCATCCATTTGGCTATCACTATAGGTAGTGTGTGTGTGTGTGTCTGTGTGTGTGTGTGTGTGTGTGTTTGTTGGTGGGCGGGGTCACAGGGCACTGTGTAGTGCCTGTAGATGAAGCAGACACTGTAGAAGGTAGTACATAGAGAAACTGGGTCCTGGACAACATTTTTTTAATTGGATGATCAGTCACTGCCTGAACTAAGATACTAAGAACTATTTCTGATTACAAATTACCTTTATTAAGCTCTTTTGATTTGTGTTTTTGATCTCTTACAACAAATAGCCTAACAGAGAATCTGAAGATGTTTGTAACAGGAAGTTTAGCCATATGTTCAAAGAGATCATAATTCATTTTCTTAACCAAGAGCAATCAGGTTGTTAGAAAATGGCACACAGTTAAATTATTATTTATCTTAACTCGTTACATTCTGGAAAACAGTGTTGTAAAGAGTAAATTCAGTGTCATGTTCCCAGGTGTCCCTGTGTTGTGGGACCAGCTGTTAAACCCTGGCTCACACTTCCTCATAATTTATCATGATGTGAAAGGAGAGGAGCTAGGTCAGTTTAATTTAGCTCAACGAAAATTTATTGAATTTCTAACAAAATTGACGTTTTATATTCATTTTGACTGTCCAGAATTCAAATATCCTTCCTATGAACATCCAAAAAAATCTAAATTTGCTTTCTCAGTCTCCCTTGAAATTAGGGCATGGACAAACGATCTATGGTCTGTTAATAGACACACCTGCCCAGAACAAAAGCTAATGATGTGAACAAACAGGGTAACTAAAATCTGGGAAAGTGAAACTGTAGATGAGGGGGAACTACTGTAATAATAAAACATATTGGTTGTCTTTGGCCGTCATTAGGGTACCAATATACTTCTAATAAATTCTGTTTTGAATTAAACACAACAAACTTGTTTTTATTTCAACTATGATACTCCTACTATGTGCCAGGGATCAGGTTAGGTCCAGGAGGTTCATGATGAATTAGATATTTCAACCTTTTTAAGTTAGCATTCTGAACTGGGCAGCCTGCAGGACATCTAATTTGGGGATCTTGGTTTCTTGAAGGCCTCACTTCTGGCTACTTCTCCTCTTTTACCTCTTCATTTAGGATTGCTGTATAGTTATCTTCTAATCTAATTAAAGCCAGAGAAGTTTGTAATTTACCAGACATGTGAAATGCCTTTAAAGACCTGACTATAGACATCCAAGTTTAACTATTACTGAAGACACTAGTAACCAGCAGAGAGGGAGGATTCTATGGCGTACATGCCAGCCAGTTAGCTCTATGGCTGTCCACTAGGGGCAGAGTGGGTACTCCTCACCCTTCATCCTGTAGTTCTAAGTTTTAGAGGGGAATAGACAGAATGCACTTGAACAAAGTTTGAAAAAGTGATGAAAAATTTTTGAGATGATTAATTTCGAAGAGATTTCCCAGGAGGTTGATTCCTACTTAACCTACCCATGTTTATTTCACTCATTTCTCAGGAGATAGAATCTTATTTAATTTTTATTAGTCCTTTCAAATGCCTCCTTAACAATTTAAAACTCCACCATTTATATAATGTAATGGCCCAGAACTTAGTCCAGAGATGGGGGCATGAATTTGAAAATTAGTTATCAACTTCTTTGACTTTGATTAATTTATGCCATCTCTCTTAGTCCCTCATACATAAATTGGTATCATAATAGTTGAACTGTGTTTTAAATGAAGGTAAGAGTTATCTTGCTTGGTAAAGTCATTTCAAATTCCTTTAAAATAGCTAGGAATCAATGGACATTTCAAATGTCTTCACTTTCCTAGAATTTATCAGATGAAAGACTTGTCAACCCCAACACAATAGTTAATGTTTTTCCTCACATGGAGAGTCCTTAATGACTCTCCTTTTTGTGCAGTTACATTAATCGTAAGCCCATATGGAATTAAAGCTATTTTAATTAAGCATAGAACTAGGTACTTTATAACCTTAAATTTGAAGATGATAAAGCATTTTATAGTGGTCAATGAATTAAGTACTCCTGGGGCTTTTATGGACATGATTAGAAAGGGTAACTATCCAATTATTCTGCATGTAGAACTGAAAGATCTGCAGTAGCCAGACAAAAAGTTTGGCCTCTAAAAAGCACCCTCTATCTCTCTCCTTTTTTAATGAAACAGTGTGTTTGTAAAGTTGCTTAGCTGAGAAGAATTATTTATAATGTTGGAGTGGAGGTTTATATTTAATCATTCATTCAACCAATATTTATCATGCACTTACTCTCTGCATTCTTCTGAGCATTGGAGATACAATAGTGACACAGTCATTGTTCTCCAGGGGAGGATAGAGAACAAATAGGCTGTGTTCTTGGTTAGAGCAGACTGGTATTTCACATATAATATCCTACTGGGTTTAGCTGGAACAGCTGGATGCACAAAAAATTTGTTCGAAGGTATCAGGGTGTTGACAAAAGAGTAAAGATTTATAAGATCAGGATGGAGGAGAATAGAGGCTCTGGGCAGCGAGCCTTGTGTTTAAAGTTGCTCCCCCCTACCCTCACCCTCCTTGGTGGGGGACACTTACTCACTCTGGACGGGTGGCTGAGAGTGAAGCCTTTGATAGCTTCACAAGCTAGGGGCATAGTAACTAGGTAGAGAAGAGTTGAACAACACCATTAGCAATCTTGACCTAATGAACGTATTTATGACAATGCTTCTCCCAAACTGCAGAATGTTAGGTCTGTCTGGATATTTCCTGGTTCCCCGGCTCCCAGTGTCAAGAATGAGTACTGGTACCAAGTTGAGCTGATGAAGGAGTAATCACAGATACAGAGCAATTACATACAAACTATTTATTATAGGAAAAGAAGCTATAGAAGTGAAAGTGAAGAAGGAAGCTACACAAAATGACACAAAGTGAAAATGCGTTCCAGAGAGAAAGGAATGGGTCAGTCTCCACAAATGGAGAAAGACCCCAAAATCTGAGTGCATGCTGCCTTTTATATGCTCACTAGTTTGTCCCACCTTTCTCCTGGCAGGATTGATTGCCATTTCCCACCTTTGGGGCAATTGACAGGTTGGAGTTATGTAACAGGTTACATAACAGGTTGGTTATGTAACCATTTCCCTTTCTACACATGCCTCTCCCTCAGAATTCTTCACAAGGCTCCACCCATGTTATGCTAATTAATAGTAATGAGCTCTAAGTCAGTAAAATGTCACTGGGAACTTCTTACTATATATGTTCTCACCAGGGAATAGTCCCTATCCATGATTTGGTTCCTAGTTAAAATTTCTGCTCTCCACCCTTAGCCACTTCCTTGCCAGCTCTTTGCCCTCTGCCAGACCTAACACAGAATATACATCTTTTTCAAGTACACATAGAACATTTACAAAAATTGATCATATGTTGGGCCATAAAGCAACTCTCAATATAGCTGAAAGTTTTGCAGGCGTATAGAATATAATGTTTTATCATAGTGTAATTATGTCAGAAATTAAAGCAAATGGAAAACTAGAATATCCCCATATGCTTTGAACTAAAGAGATACATACCTAGCTAACCCATGGGTCAAAGAAAAAGCAAAATGGAAATTAGAAAATACTTTCAACTAAGCAATAATAAAAATAATACATATTAAAAATTGTGGGATATCAGCAGAGCTGTACTTAAAGGAAAACTTATAGCCTTAATTGTATATATAAGAAGTGAAAAAATTGAAAACAATCAATAGCATCTATGACAAGAAATTGAGAAACGATGTCAAATTTAACCCAAAGGGAATAGAAAGAAAAACATCATATTTAAGAGAAGTTATGGAAATAGAATACATACAAACAATAGAGAGCATCAACAAGAATCAACTCTTGGTCAGACTGATCAGAAAAAATAAAGAGTATGCAAAATAACCAATACCAGGAAATCAAAAAGCACATTTCTGCAGAGCCTACAGATGTTAAAATGGTCAGAGCATATTGTGAATAACTTAATGCCAATATTAATGCCAATATATTTAAACTCTTTGATGAATTGGCTAACTTAGAAAAATATAGCTTACCAAAATTGATTATAAGAAAAAATGAAAAAAGTGAATAGTCCTTTATCTATTAAAGTAATCAGATCAGCAATTTAAAATATCCCACAACAAAAATTCTACACTTATTATGCCAATTTGGCTTATTAAGCCAAATTCTATTGGCTTATTATGAGATCCACCTTTCTTCTTCTGTTCTGATGTACCTCAAATCTTTACAAAAGCCAGTGTTAATTTACATTCAATACTGTTTCATGAAAATAGATTGGCATATATTTTAGTGGTAGTCAGAAAAATAAAAATCTTGCTATTGAATTCTCTGGAGTTTTAATAGAAACTCCAAACCATGAAAAATATCCTTGTTTTCTGTTGCATCTGTTAATTTAATCATAACTGTGTTGATTTAATGTGCACAATAGCCTAATAACATGTGGATAAGGAAATGATGTCTAAGACTGGTTAATTGTTGAAATCAGCTTACAAAACATAGGTCTGTACAAAACAGTTCAACTTTTCTCCATGGTGTCATTTTGCCTCTTGTTTTGCAAGCCACGTTTGAATGATACAAATAGGGAAGCCAAAAGCAAACTCATCAAGACCCTTGAGCATTGTGCTTCATTGCGAGAACAGAATATGAACTCATAGTTGGAAGAGCTTGGATTCTTCCATTTGTTAGCTATGAACTTGAGTACTGCCCTTATGCCTTATGTTTTAAAATTTGTTAAGATACTTTTTTTTATAATACCTAACACATGAGATTATGGTGAGAATTAAATGAAATTATGTGTTTTTATGATTACCATCTGTCACTTAATAGATTTTTCTTACTTGAATGAAATAACTAAACAGAGTACTTCGATCGAAACTTTGAATATATCCTCGTACTGTTTTTATTCACTTATAAAAGGTTTGAGTAGTACCTTCTGAAATACATGTGTTTTCTGCTCTTTTAAAATCTTCTCTCTGTATGACCTCTTATGACTCCCAAGGAGAGAAAAACTTATCCTTTATAATATTCTGACATCGGAATGAGTACCTAGATGCTAATATGATAAGTTCCTCTGAAATAAATATTTTAAATAGGATTTTACTGCTTTAATAAACTCTTTTCCTGTTGTTCTGATTTCTAATTTTGATCAGCAATACAAGAAAACACCTAGATAGGATTGTCAAGTCTCATCCATCATCAAAAATAAAGAAATCTGAATATGAATCTCTAGATACTTCCAGTAAATCAGTTGTTTCTTTAATCATCTCTATGTGTTTTCTTTTCTAATATCTTTCAAATTTGATGCTCCACACTCCAAAAAATAAAATAAAATAAGAAAATAGTTAACTTTCCTAAATTCAGGATGAGGTAGAAATCATCCAACTTCTCACTCATGGTTCTTTTCTTTCTCAATATTATTCAAAGCATTAATGAATACAGGAAAGGCAATATCAGTGAAAAAACTCTATAGCAGGGGATTAAATAAATGGAAATTCTTCCTCTGAGTTTTAAGTGTGAAGTCACAAAAATCTAATTTTTCAATTTTAGGATTCTAAAAGTGGAAGGGCATTATGATTTCTTTGTATTCTCATAAAAAATTTCTGAATGTAATTGTACTTTTCTTAGTCCTAAATAACAGGTTACAGTAAATTATTAAAATTTCATTTTTATAATTTTTATGGATATACATTAGGGAAGTAGTACTAAGTGAGATTAAAAGAAATACCAGTTATTAGTTAAGGAAATCTGTGTTGAGGCCTCAGCTCTGCCACTTACCTATTATAGAATCACACTAAGCCTCAGTTTCCTCGTAGGTTCTACTACGTGAAAACTAACGTTAAGACCAGGATGTAAGTACCAGGACAGTGACAGTGTCCATTAGTACCTTCAGAGCTCATCTCCAGAGTCTGCAGATTTTCTGCTAAGCCCTGTGCCTTGGAAGCTGGATGTTAACTTAATCTTTAGAAATGGTGGAACTTCTAGGCCCTCAAAATATTTTTTATTTTTTGAAAATGAACCTAAATTGTAAAGTATTGCAGTTATAGATTGCATAACAAACTGGGTTGCAGGACTCCTACAAAGTTAGTGGAATTCCTCTTATTTTCTTTTCCTTTGTCTCTTTCTCCTCAGAAAGCATAGAAAAGTAATTTTGTTTATTGGAATTCTAGTTGTTTTGTTTCTAAGAGTTCTAAGAGTTTTTCAAATTGTATTACAAATTCTAAACTAGTTAGCTCTGAATTAATCAGTTTGAAATTGGATTTGTAGTTTCTCTTTCCTACCAGTCAGATGTAAAATCATTAGTAATGTTCCAAGGAATCATGTATGCCCCCTGACTATGGTGATTCACTGGAAACACAAGAGATTAACTTAAACACAGTGCTGGTTTTTACTAAAAAATTTCATCACTTATAAGGGGTTGAGCTTTCTGCTTAGAGTTTTAAGGGGCTTTTATAGTTCTCCAAGGCACTTTCCTGACACTGATTGTGGTTGAAAGCTAAAAAATTATCATCACCAAATTAAAGTAGTAAACCTTTTCTCATGTTAAATTGAGGTATGAATAATAGAGCAGAACTCTTTCTTTGGAAAAAACAATAGATTCACTGATTGATTCAGTGAATTTTATAACATAAATACGAAAATCTTGAACACAGTAAAGTTGCATTTTATGTTTTTATTTTTAATTTTTTTTTTAATTTCAACATGTTACAGGGGTACAAATGTTTAGGTTACATATATTGCCTTTGCCCCACCGAGTCATAGCTTCAGGTACACCCATCCCTCAGAAGGTGCGCACCACACCTATTAGGTGTAAATATACCCATCCCCCTGCTCACCCCTCCCATCTGCCCAACACCTGATGAATGTTATTATTATATGTGCACTTAAGTGTTGATCAGTTAATACCAATTTGATGGTGAGTACATACGGGGCTTAGTTTTTGCATTCTTGTGATACTTCACTTAGTAGAATGGGCTCCAGCTCTATCCAGGATAATACAAGAGGTGCTATATCACCATTGTTTTCTGTGGCTCAGTAGAACTCCATGGTATACATATACCACATTTTATTAATCCACTCATGTACTGATGGGCACTTGGGTTGTTTCCACATCTTTGCAATTGTGAATTGTGCTGCTATAAACATTCTAGTGCACATGTCTTTTTTACAGAATATCTTTTGTTCCTTTGGGTAGATGCCCAGTGAAGGAATTGCTGGATGTAATGGTAGTTCTACTTGTAGCTCTTTGAGTTATCTCCATATTACTTTCCACAGAGGTTGTATTAGTTTGCAGTCCTACCAGCAGTGTAGGAGTGTTCCTATCTCTTCGCATCCACGCCAACATTTATTTTTTTGGAACTTTTTGATAAAGGCCATTCTCACTGGAGATAAGTGATATCTCATTGTGGTTTTGATCTGCATTTCCCTGATGATTAGAGACGTTGAGCAATTTTTCATATGTTTGTTGGCCATTAGTCTGTTGTCTTTTGAAAAGTTTCTGTTCATGTCCTTTGCCCACTTTTTGATAGGGTTGTTTGATTTTTTTCTTGCTGATTTTCCTGAATTCTATATATATTCTAGTTATCAGCCCTTTATCGGATGTGTAACACACAAATATTTTCTCCCATTCTGTAGATTGTCTGTTTCCTCTCATGATAGTTTCCTTAGCTGTGCAGAAGCTTTTTAATTTGATCAGGAAAGTCTCAGGTTACAAAATCAATTTACAGAATAAGTAGCATTCCTATACACCAACAACAGTCAAACTGACAACCAAATCGAAGACTCAATAATCTTCACAATAGCAACAAAGAAAATAAAATACCTAGGAATATATTTAACTAAGGAGGTAAAAGATCTCTATAGGGAGAACTATGAAACACTGAGGAAGGAAATAACAGAAGAGGTAAACAGGTGGAAAACCATTTTATGTTTTTAAACTTTTCAAAGTATGTGTT
>CAUYRT010025410.1:0-43130 GCA_963574885.1 Lepilemur ruficaudatus | reverse complement strand
TGATGGGAAGACCCTTTCAGACATCGGCCTAGGCAAAGAATTTTTGAAGAAGACCCCCAAAGCAATCACAGCAGTGACAAAAATAAATACGTGGGATCTGATCAAATTAAAAAGCTTTTGCACAGTCAAGGAAACTATCATTAGAGAAAATAGACAACCTACAGAATGGGAGAAAATTTTTGCTCTCTACACATCTGATAAAGGGCTGATAACAAGAATCTATTTAGAACTTAAAAAAATCAACAAGAAAAAAATCAAACAACCCCATCAATAAATGGGCAAAGGAAATGAACAGAAACTTTTCAAAAGAAGACAGAATAATGGCCAGTAAACATATAAAAAAAATGCTCAATATCTCTAATCATTAGAGAAATGCAAATCAAAACCACAATGAGATATCACCTAACCCCAGTGAGACTGGCCTTTATCAAAAAATCCCAAAGCAACAAATGCTGGCGAGGATATGGAGAGACAGGAACACTCTTACACTGCTGGTGGTGTTAGATAGGGAGTCGCAGTACCACTGAACAGAGAGACAGTCACTGAGGCTGCAATCAACAGGAGGAGTTTATTACCAACTAACTCGAGTTAGGGTCTGTGCCCCAGAGTGCCAACACGCAGTGGCTTCTTCTCTGGGCAGAGGGACCTCGGGCGGCGTGGGAAGGGGGGCTTTATAGGGGCAGTTCATGAGGCAATGAGCTGTCCACGCGTTATGTATTCACTTAGCATAGTGATTGGTCTGCCCTCTCTGATCATGCACTTAAGATCAGTCGTGACTGGCTGGTTACATTGCATACTATTCTTTCTCTAATTGGTCCTAGAGCAGTTTCTGCAAGCAAGCCGTTATCTCAGAAGCAGAAGTAGGCAGTTAGCACATAGGCAAGCTTTTACAAGTATGTTTGCATGTAGGCAAGCCTTTACAAGAATGTGAAAATCTGTTTGTGACCATTTTTGGTCTCTTACAATTTAAATGTTAATCTCATCTGAAAAATACTTTCACAGCAATATCTAGCGTAATGTTTGACCAAATACCTGGGTTCTGTGGCCCAGCCAAGATGCCACATAAAATTAGCCATCCCCGGCATCCTCCCCTGCCACTAACCCGGTGGCTTCCTAGTGCAGCCTCCACCCTTCCCTGTGTCTCCCCAGCACGCCATCCCAGTGAAACCAGGACACGGCAGATAGGAACAGGAACAATCCAACACGAATTTGTTTGTGCACCTTGACTTTAGGAGTTTTTTTGAAATCGTAGGATTCTTTTGTTTGCGTTCAAAGTTACTTCTCTAAAAATCCTCCGTGAGAGAAGGAAGCGGGAAAACAGTGACCTTTGAAGTTGGTCTCTATGTGTTTATGACCGAACCTAGTTATCTGTTGCGTTCTGTCAGCGAAGATGAAGGAACAGAGCGTGAAGCCTTTTTGTAGATTCCCTTGTTTAATTTAAAATTCACGGACTAGGCATCGGAGGCAGAGTTTTCACTTCTATAAAGAATCTGTGGTCTTACCGGAAACAGATTACCCAACACGATGAAAGGCATTGAAGTTACTGAAATCCTGAAGATCACTGTTGAGTTGAGAGCCTGGTGTGTTTTGACCCCTGAAAACTACCCAGTTCCAAAGCGCTGAGTAATTTAGCATATTGCAATCACAAAAACCCAATAGATGTAGGTTGGAAATGATATTAATTTCCTCATGAGAGTACCTGCTCTAAGCAATGAGCAATGGCAACTAAAATTTAAAAACTAAAATTAAAAAAATAAAAGGTATATGAGTATAAGAGAAAAGGTGGAGATTAATAGGGAGAGAGTAAGTAGAAAATGATAAAAATTTTATCAGAGCGCAGATGTAGAATGTTCTTTCACAGAGATATAATTTGTCACGGCTTGAATATAGTCTACTTAACAATCATGCATATTTTACAGTGTGATTATGATAAAACTTTAAAGGCCTATTCTTTTGTTTCTATAATGTCAGTTTTAAGGAAAACTTTGTATCTGTTTCAACATTAAAAGAGTATCAACTTAAGGGTTTATCTTTTCAACAGCTTGGATCAAAGCTTTTAGAGCCCCTATTAAAAATACTGTTAAATGCTTGTGATTCCTGAATGGATACAAGTTTGACACATAAAACTTGTCCTGATTTAGAACAGAGTTAATTAACAGATGCATCTTTTCATACATAGCCCTTAGCACTATTGTTTATTATAACTGAAGGAAACAGATTATTTAGTGCTTTCTCTTCTTTCATGTTTAATATGAAGAAACCCTGATCGTATGAACAGACTGTGTGAGTGCAGGATTGCTATAAAAAGGTACCCACCTTTTTATTCTAGTCCAAACTGTTATATTCTAGTCCAAACTGTTAACTACAGTAACAGTAATATTGTGTTATTATATTTAGGAAATAATATAAACATGATTTCTTTCTTTAATAAATACTTACTGACTTCAGCTCTGTGCTAGACACACATTCTAGGTGCTGTGAAGTCAGCGGTTGACAAGACTCTGCCCTCGAACTTCCATTCTAGCGAAACTTGCTCCAACATTCCTCCCGGAAGCAACTCCTCACTAGAGAAGACATTGAGAGAAGATAATTCAGGCTCTGGTTCTTAATTATGTAAACGTAGAGGCCTGAGAACACATTTGCCATTAATCTATTTTTCCAAATAGCCTTTCCTCCCTTATTATCAATGCCAATTTTATTTCCCAAGTAGCCTAAGAAAAACTTACTACAAATTGATCAAGTTCATCTACTTATTGTAAGACTAGGTTACCATAAAAATTGTGCCCTTTCTCTACAAGTATGATGAAACTTTCATCATTTTTTGAACGTTTGCTAAATGCTTTCTTCACTTCATTGACATCATTTATTTATCCACTGGCGTCTCACTCAAATTCCAGTGATTCTGTAACAATGCAATCTTAAAAATCTTACAGAGGGAGTTCCTTTTTCTCCTAGTAAAATATAGATCCATAGAGTATTAGAGCTGTAGGGACCTGAGAGGCCATCCAGTTGTATTTAGAGATGAACAATTAGAGATGAAGACACTGTGGCCCAGAGAAGGTGAGTGATCTGTGATCAAGCACCTCCGTGGTGCCAGAGCAGTCGTTGTTCCAGCCTTGGTCTCCTGCCCCTGTGTAGGATCCGTACTGTGATGCGAAGTTCTCTGACTGAGCTTCTGATCATTTGTCACAGGTTACAGACCACTCTGGAAAAGAAGAATTTTGCTCTCCTCCCTACACGCACTACGAAGTCCCTCCAACTTTCTATCGGTCGGCCATGCTCCTTAAACCCCAGCTGGGACTGGGGGCAATGTCCCGGTTGCCTTCTGCGAAGAGCAGGATTCTGATCGCGAGTCAGAGGTCTTCGGCGAGTGCCATCCACCCGCCAGGACCCATAACAACAGCTGCCAGTCTCTACACGTCGGATCCTTCAGGTAACCATCCAACAATTGCTGCCTCTTCCTGCTGTGCGTTTAAATAGTGATCATGTAAAAGGGTGGGAACTGCCTAAAATGTGCAAGCCTTTCATCCTGTAGGAGGAGCCTTTTTCTGTTCTTCCATCTATCTGGAGATACAGACATCTGTGAAAACTCATCTGTCTGCACCTGTCATCCTCCACGTTACCTTTAAAACAGTGGCCCTTGTTACCACCACCTGGCCTATCGTAGTTTCTTTCTTCTCTAAGACTCCCTGTAGACATAGGCTCAGAAACGTTTTCTGTCAAGGGCCGGATAGCAAATATTTTAGAGTTTGCGAGTCATAAAAGCTCAGAGTCATAAATACTCAACTCTGCCTTTGTAGCGTGAAAGCAGCTACAGGTAATAGGTGAATGAACAGGTGTGGCCATGTTCCAGTACAACTTAATTTATAAAAACAGGCAGGGGGCTGGATCAGCCTTCGGGCGGTAGTTTGTCAGAGAGACCTTCCTATAGTATAGTACTGGCTGCATCACTCTTTTCGTCTGCTCAAGAATCTTGAACACCCCGTACTGGCTCGCAGAGCACCCTGCCACCCTCCCAGCCCCCGCCCTGTCCATAGTCACGGCCAGAGTCATCCCTGATGTTCTTGGCACTTCTCCACTCTCTCCCCTCCTTTCCTCTCCTCCTGTAGTTTCCTCCAAGATTTACGTATTATTTTGTTAAAGAAATAATACATGCAAAAAATTTGGAATATAGACAAATATGAAGAAGAAACTAATAATACTTGTATTTTTTTAGCACCTAGCTAGTATTGATATTATGGACCATTTCTTTCAGTGTATTTTTTCCTATGCCAATAGTTGAAATAACACAGTGCAAATGTCATTTTTTTTCATGAATGTTATATTGTAGGCATTTCCTATGCCATCAAAATGTTTCAGAAATATTTTAATGGAGTAAAACATTTTGTTTTGTTCATGCATTCATTTATTTAACACATTTTGGATGCTTATTGTGTGCCAGAAGTTGTAGATTGAGGACTAACTATACCATGAACAAAGCAGAGAGAGCATCTTCCTTCATGCAACTTATAATTAACGGATGGAATGGCCATTTAAAAATAAGCACAAAAATAAATACATAATTATAAATTTGATAAATGTTATAAAAGCAAAGAACATAATGTTTTGAGAAATTGTAGGAGAAGAGTAATAGGGATGGGATGGAGGTGCTTCAGGGATGGCCTCTTTGAGGAAGTGGGGAGTGTGGGGGGGCCATGGGGCTGATATCAGAATTGATTTAGCCATTCTCCAATTACTTCTGCTTATTTTACACTATTTTAAATAATGCTGCAATTTGCATCTTTGTGTATGATTATTTGTCTTCATTTTGTTTTCTTTCGATAGATTATTTGAAGTGTAATTGTTGGATAAAAGCATATCCCAACCATTTTTAAGGCCAACTAATTTTCTAGAAAACTTGTAACAATTGTTTTCATACTAATGTTTCTTGAGAGTCCTGGACAGTTTGAGTATTGCCATTATTATTATTGCATTTCTTTTATTATTATTGGAGGGGATATTTTTTCATTTGTTTGTCATTTTATTACTTTGTGAATTGTCATCACTCAGGTAATTATTGGTGGTCTTAATAGTTTTTTTTAACAAGCACTTCTATTAAAAAAATCACATTCTCTAATAGTTCTCATGACACGTGTGTATTGTGATGGACTTCCCAGTTGTCAAAGCTGGTACCAGTCAATTATGTGATTCTGTCACTCACTCAGCAGTGATGACTGAGGGACTGGGGGACTGAGGAACTGCCAGCCCTGTTCCTGGTTGGGGGGATAAAGCAGTGAAAAGCTGCAGAAGAATGGAGTTGCCGTACAGAGCGGTGGGGAGAGACGGGTGTGGAAGGGCTGGTAGGAGCCACATGAGGACATGTGGAGGTTGAGATGCCTTTGGTCGTCCAGCAGATAAAGCACTGGATCTGTGGGACTAGAGTTTAGAGGACAGGACAGCTGGAGATAGGAGGTATTAGCCGACAGCAGAGAGAGGTGTGTGAGGCCATTATGTTACTGAAAACTCAGCCACTTGTCCAGAAGGCTGAATCAGAAGAACGAGGACAAGCGGTTTGGGGAGGAAGAAAAGAGTTTACTTTGCAAAGGAGGAAAAATGGTAGACCTTCTTGCCTCAAAATCCCAAATTTCCTGAACATAGGCAGAAATACAGAGCTTTTAAAGCGGAGATTCCCAGCTTTAGGCTATTACTGTGGTTAACTATTCTAATCTTCCGTCTCTGCCAAAGACAAGCCTGTGAACTCCAAGCTTCCCACCTGGAGGGCTGGCACCATGTGGGAGTTTTAACAAAAGACTTAACCTGCCTCAGGGATGCAGGCCAGGCTGCAGTTCCCAAAAAGAGTGGGGAAAGTTTTAAAGAGACAGAAAATCTTTTTTCTTTTTTCCCAGGCCTTTCCCTGTTACAATGATGCTCCCCTTCCCTGGGTTTTGGTTGCTGTCCAGCATCACCTCACCTTTATCTCTGCGTTATAAACTTGACATGAACTGAAATTATGTGCCTTTGAAATAGTATGATGTAATAGTATGAGGTTCATAGTTTACTTTATGCTCAAAATGTAGAATAAATTAAAATCCCTAAATATAAACTTAGTTGGGATTTGTCTTGTCACATTCAAGATTTTAAGAACATACCACTTGCATAAAAATACCGTTACTGATAGAGGTGGGCAGACCAGGTCCTCCTGAGGTTGGCTTATTTGTGTTCACACATTTGTGATAAGGGTGTCACTTTTCCAAAGCTCAGTTCAGGCCTTGGAAGCACCATGGAAAAGGCTCTTCCAATCCTACTCCTTTAGGATACCAACGCTTTCCCTTGGGCTTCTGGGGGCCCTAATTTAGAGAACAATGTATGTCCCCAGGAGTTATCACTGGAGACCCAGCAAAGCTGCTGACACTGACAGCTGTCACTCCTACAGGACGTGGAAGATGCCAGATCCCTTCTTGGTGCAGTTGAAAGGATTCCCCTGGCACAGGCGCTGGGACAGACAATGAGAGCTTCTTGCTTCAGAGAGTTGGGGGCTTTAGAGGGCAGTGGCTCAGCACACTGGGCTCCTGGGCACCTGGGCTGTGCCAGTGGCCCTTGGCTTGGCCTGCTCACCTGGCAGTCCCAGGCAGCAGGCCCGCCCCCTTCTCTGGCAACTTTGCCAGCATCCCCCGAGCTTCCAGCACCTGCTCTGGCAATGCGTCTCACTCTTTAACTTCTTTTCTTTCTGCAGAAACCCTTCCATTTTTCTTCAGAGATAAGCCCTTTCTTCACAACCCTGTTTTCTTTTTATCTTACAAGAAACTTAAATGGTCCACTAAATGCAGTGTCAAAGTCATTATCCATCAAAAACTGTTGATAGTGTCCCTTAACTTGAGAACTAGGAGGGCTTAACTTTCAAACTCTCCCAGGAAATGAAGGGAAATATCTGCATGCTATCTTTCTAGAATAATAAAGAAAAAGAAAACCCAAACACACATTCCTGTTCTAAACCCCCACGCTAGACCGTATCTGTCAATTGGCTGTGCCAGGTCTTCCTGTCCTGCAATATCTTTATTTTATAAAATAATGAGAACATCAACTTTTGTGGATTTTCTGGACCTTAGAATTAGGGCCCATGGACTGGCCACCTGTTTGTGTAAATAGATTTTATTGCTACACATCCACACCCTTTTGTTTGCTGGCTGCTTTCAGAATTGAGTCATGTGACAGAGACGGGATTTTGCCCAGGAGCTGAAAACATTTACTGTGTGGCCCTTTTCGTAAAAGTTAATATCCTGCCTTAGGATATCACCAGGTTACCCTTCAGAGTCTTATAGTTGAGGCTGAAAAAGGATATGGCAGATTTTGAAACTCTTTGGCAGGTGAAAGTCTAGGTATAGGAGACAGGGTGAATTTATCAATGTATTTTACCAAAATCTACTCATAGGGATATCCTTTGTTTTTCTGGAGAAGTGAGCTGTCCCAAGACAAGGCCACAGGGGTGTGCCGGAGTCATGGCCAGAGAGGTCCCCGGAGGCCCCGAGGGTATTGGGCTGTAGTGCACAGAAAAGCTGAAGTTTGTGCCCCTGTGGGAGGCTGACAGGGTCACAGCCATGCAGCTATCTGTCACACACCAAACAGCATCCAGATAAACTGAATCCTTGGGCTAAGACTTGCAGCAAAGTATCTAAACAGTGACTATAAAAGGAGTCTCCAGGACTGCTGTCTCTCTCTTTTCAAGACCCCTTAAGATTTTCTCCTTAAGGTGATTTTAAGATGGTGGAATTAAGATGTCTTGGCCATTTTTTTCTCAAAAATGCACCCCCCCAACCCCTGCCAAAACAACTGGAGAACCATGGAAACATCTCCTTTAACAGATCTAGAAACATCCATGTTTCCCACCATAGTAACCAAGCAAGGGCTGTCAAGTGCAGAAAATGCAAAGAGGATGCTTTCAGTGGCAGATCTCAGCACAGGTCAGCAGAGCCCACAGAGTGGCAGGCCGGGGCTTGCCCTGCTGGGAGCCAGGAATCCGATGTCATGTCAGAGCAATGGGGCAGAGTAGGTGGGCGGGAGGCAGGCGTGTCCATGGCCATTGTTTTCACCACAGAGCAGCAGGGAGGCAGGGCTGAGCGAGAAAACTCACATCTTGACAATACCCAACCAGTGAGGTTGGTGTCGGGAGACTCCAAACTGCAAGCAGCTCCACAGCTGCCAGCTTCATTTTTCTGGAGAGAAGCAGAGGTTGAAAAAGAGCCTGTGTCTCATGCATACACGTCAGGTCCTAAGGAGCCTCTCTGAGGAGGAGTGGGAGTTCCTGCCAGCTTGGAACCCGGCTCTGGACCCTCCCTGCGTGAACTGATGCAAACAGCTAGAGAGGAAGAACTTGCACCCCCCCGCCCACGCCCCTTCTCTCCTCACCTACATGCACAAGACCCTGATTTTGGAACCTGGGCCCCTGGGAAACCCCAAAATGTTTTATTTTTCTGTTTTTCTTCCTTTCTCTTTTATGCTCTCATTATCGTAACATTTTATGGAAGTAGGTACCTGTTTTACCTGTTGCAGTGCAAAATGACGTGCAAAGACTGGATTTCTCCCTTGAGCAACTCCTAGGGCCCAGATGGGCCAGAGAATAAGACGACATTCCAGTCTACACCTCCTTCTCACAAAACAAGTGGTCCATTTCCTAACTACTCTAGAAATCTCACTTTCCCCTTCTCTCCTCATCTCCTACACCTTTTTCGGGGCCTCTCCTTACTCCCTGGTTCTCACATATCTCCCAGGAGTGCTCCAGATGTCCCCCGACACCCACTCCGGTCAGGGCCATCAGCACCTTCTCAGCCCCCTGCCCCCACACCCAGCCTTACCCACGCTGGACACAGAGTGGCCACCAGACCTTCCACCCTGGTCCCACCCATGCCCTGAGTTCCCTCAGAGGAGGAAGGGGAGGCTCTGGACTTTCTGCTTATGTCTTACAAAGCCTTGAGGATATGCCACGTTGCTTCCTTTTGGACCCTCGCTCATCGTCTCATAAGGTGAGGTCTTCCTGCCTAGCTGTCTGCACAGGAAGTGCATTTCAGGCAGGTGAAACAGCACACATGAAAGCCCTGAGGCAGGACCGAGCCTGGTGCGGTCAGAGAACAGGAATGAAGCCAGCAGGCTGGAGTAAGGGAGAGGGAAATAGCAGGGGAGAAGGTCAGAGGTGGGCGAGGGGCAGATCACACAGGGCCGGGTGGCCCAGGTGAGGAGTTGGAATTTTTAACTGCATTGTGGTGGGAAGACCCTGAAAGCCTTAAACATGGTCTGATTTGTGTTTTACAATGATTATCCTGGGCCATCTGTGTGGAATAGAAGAGGTGACAGCAGAAGTGGGGAGACCAGTGGGGAGCTGATAAAGTTGTGCAGATGCTGACAGCTGGGAGGCTGGAAGGAGAAAGGCATGGAATTGCTGGGTTCGGGGTTGGAGCAGAGCCAGTAGGGCTGGGCATTGAGGGCGAGTGATGGGGAAAGAGCGGGAACAGTCATGACCTCTAGAATTTTAGCTTGAGCCCCTGGGTGGATGGTGATGCTATTTATTCACATAAGTTGACTAACCAGGGGTGTTGGGGAGGGACCAGGCCTGCGAGGAAATCTGAAGAGTTCCATTTTGGAAATTCTAGTGGAGTTTGGACACAGGGATAATTAGATATTATGAGTCAGGGGTTCTTGGAGAGGTCAGGACTGGAGATTGAAATTTGGGGTTCACCAGATGCTAACTGAAGTCAGGGGCTGCATCTAGAGAAAAGAAAGTATCCCAGGAAGGGGGCCTACAACACCCTGACATTTGGAGATCTAGCAAAGAAGAGGAGAAGCAGTGGCCAGTGTAGAAGATGGAAAACTAGAAGAATGTGGTGGGTGTCTGGGAAGCCACAAGATGAAAGTATCTCAGAGAAGCAAGGAGCAGTCAGCAGTTTTGAATGCCACTGAGGGAGGGCAATTCAAGGGACAGAAAGGATCCGTGAATTTGGCAACAATGGGAACCACTGATTATCTTTACAAGACAATTTAAGTGGAGTGCTGGCGACAGAGTCTCATTAGCCAGGTAGAAGGCAGTTGATACCCAAGTGCAGCCAATTCAAGCTTATGAGATGTGAGAAGCAAATAGAAAACATGACCAGATACAACTTGCAGTTCTTTCATGATGTGGGGATGAGAATGATTCTGTTATGGTCAGGGTTTCTGAAAAACACTTATGATAGTTGGAATGACAATATGGAATGATGACACAATGTGAAGAATTTCCTTGAAAACTGACTGTCTATTGACTGTGACCCAAACAAACACAGCATGTCAGCTCTACCCGGATGGATTATGGGCCACACACATAAAATCCATTGACTTTTCAGGCAATTGACACTTCTATATTATTGCTGTCAGGGTACAAACTATTATCTGCAGTCATTTTTTCAGGTCTATTTGCTCCACTTTTAGAAAATCAAAGCAGCTGGAAAAGGGGAAGTGTAGATAAGCAAGACAACTGAAAGTGGTCCAGGCTAATGGGCAGGGCATCTGAGTGGGTGACTGCCACGGAGTCTCGGGAGAGAAATGTGTCATCCCAAACAATGCAACGCGCCTGCTGCAAAGCTGAGGAGCAAACAGCTCCTGTGACTTGCCTCAGGGAAAGTCTAATGATAACTGGTTTTGAGGCTGAGTTTGTATACAGAATTATTTTGACAACTTAGGTACAATGATGATGAAGATGACAATTGTAACTATATAGAGTGGTTATTATATAAAACTACATTTTATGTAATCTACAAACAACCCTGTGAGATAGTTTTTGTTTGTTTGCTTGTTTTCTGTTTCATGGATAAGGAGATTGTTTTACAGGTGAGGCTCAAGGTGGCTAAGTAAGCCTGACAAGATGGCAAGTCTAGTAATTCAGAGTAGTATCGCCGAAGTGGAGATCTGTGTGGTTATTAATTCCTGTTAATCAGCAGGATGACAGAGCATCGCCACTCAGCTGCAACTGGAGGGCCCAATGCAGTCTTCCCCTGGGGCAAAATAGGTAGGATCCGGTTTGGGGAAGTTTGTAAGTCAAGGCCAAACCTAGATAAATTTATATACCTTTGTACCCACAATCAAGACACAGTACCCCCAAATTTCCTTTTGCTTCTTACCAGACAGTCCCTTCTCCCACTCTTCCACCCTAGGCAAACACTGATAGCTTTCTGTCACTATCAGTTATGTTTGTGTGTTCTAAACTTGCATATCCATGAGATCATACAGTGTGTATTCTTTTTGTATCTTATGTCTATCACTCATCATAATGTTACTGAGATCCACCCATGCTGTTATGTGTATCTGTAGTTCATTCCTTTTATTGCTGAGTATTATATGGTTGTATTACCACAATTTGATTATCCATTCACCTGTTGATAGGTATTTGGGTTATTTTCAGTTTTGGCTCTAACGAATGAAGGCCTTCTGCCTGTTATCATCAAGAAAGTTTTATTGGGATGCAACCATGTGTTTTCATTTATGGCTGCTTTCACACTACAATGACAGATTTGAATAGCTGCAACATAGGTGTCATGGCTTACAGAGCCCAAACTATTTACTGTCTTGCCCTTTAGAGAAAAAGTTTGTCAATCTATGCTCTAGGAGTTTGATATGTAGCTTTAACTTATCATAGTCTACCCTTAAATAATATTATGTCATTTAATATATAGTATAAGTACTTCAGTACAGTAAACTTTCCTCTCTCATGTTTTCTGTGATATTTTTAAATACATTTTCTTTCTTTTCTTTTCTCTTCATTTTTTTTTGACAGAGTCTTACTCTGTCCCCCTGTGTAGTGGCATCATCATAACTCACTGCAACTTCAAATTCCTGGGATTAAGGGATCCTCCCACTTCAGCCTCCCAAGTAGGTGGGACTACAGGTGCACACCATGACACCTGGCTAATTTTTCTATTTTTAGTAGGGTTGAGGTCTTGCTCTTGCTCAGGCTGGTCTTGAACTTCTGATCTCAAGCAATCCTCCAGCCTTGGCATCCCAGAGTACTAGGATTACAGGTGTGAGCCACCATGCCCAGATGATATGTTTTATTTCTACATACATTACAAACCCCACAATTTATTGTTTTTAATTTTTTTTTAAACAAACAATTGATCATATTTTTAAAAGATTTTAAAATGTGGGAAAGTATTGTTTTTTTTGTCCCCATATTTTACTATTTCTGTTGCTCTTCATTCTTTTGTTTGATTTATATTTCTATCTGGTATCATTTTTCATGTGCTGGAAGAAATGTCTTTAACATTTCTTGTTGTACAGGATTCTGGTGTTGAATTCTTTTATTATTTGTAAGACTATAAAAGTCTTTATTTCACCTTCACTTTTAAAACATATTTTCACTGAATACAGAAATCTAGGTTGACAGTTTTTTTAATTAACACTTTGAAGATTTTATTCCATTGTCTTTTGGTTTGCATAGTTTAATACAAGATGTCTGCTGTATTTTTTGTCTCTGTTTCTAAGGTTTTCTTTTTATAACTGGGTTTCAGCAGTTTATCATGTGCTCTGGGTTGGTTTTATTTATGTTTATTCTGTTTGGTGTTCATTATATTTCTTTGATATGTGGATTTATATTATCATCAAATGAGAAAATTTTTGCTATTATTTCTTTATATACTTTTTTTCTATCTTTATTGTCTGCCTCTAATGAAGATTTCTGGAATATTTTGCCTTCATGTCTCCCTCCTCTCTGTTTCACACATTCTAGCTTCCTTGACATCCCCAAACTTTGATCTCTGAGTCTTCAACTTACCATGATGGACAGCCTCTGGTTGAGTTCCTCCTTCCTGTGCTGTAGTTGGGAAACTGCCTCTATGCAGTAAAATAGGGCAATGACGGGGCTCATTTTGTTTGTTTTCCTTCCATAAGGATCACAGCCTTGTGCTAGCTGTTTAGGTCCTGAAAACATTAGTTTTATATATATTGTTTGGTTTTCTGTTTGTGACAATTTACATATAAGTTCATTCTTCATGTGTGGAATTTCTTGCATACTCATCAAAGGTTGTTGGCATCAGATGGTGTAATTTTCCCTTTTGTGTTTACACTTTAAGTTCTAGGCTATTTATTTAGTGGTGGCTTTGCTTTGTTGTTATTGTTTTAAGAATGCTTTTAAAATGTGTCTGTATATGATTGTATTTTTGTGTTTAACTGGTATCACATACTCAACAGGTTAAGATTCCATCTAGCTCTTATGGTGGTTATTTTCATATATTTGTTATTACACATGGCACTCAAGGCTCTGAGCACCATGGCCTTGGCAAATGAAAGCTGGAGAAATAGCCCTTAATGCTGTGTCCCGTAATTTAGCATTTACATATTTCCAACCTCAAGTTATTTTCTTTATTCTAAATTCTAAGATCTGTAAATTGTATTCACTGCATTTTTTTCAGTTTTCAGGTGGGAAACCACTTAGGTCTCTAAAGGCCAGTGAGCTGTGACTTCATTGGAATAATTTTTGGTGTTTCCACTCCTATGTTGGCACTGCAGGTATCACTAGGTGCACTGAGGCCTTAAAGTGTCCTGCAAGAACTGGACATGCAGTAAATAATGCTATTCTCCCAGAGCTTCTATGGCATAAATTAATGATCTTTCCTAAGACCTTTTAGTCTTGCAGATCTCGATATGACTATATCTTCTAGGGAATAAATGAACCCAAGCATTTCATTACTTCTTACATCATTTCTATGTTTTTGAATCCAGCACTTTTTTGACTTCACAGTCATCCTTAAAACTTTGAGGTCTTACTGTCATTAAGCTTGGGCTGAAACTCAAGATGTTGTTTGAGTGCTCAAAATATAGCAGGACTGATATGTCCCTTGAGATAGGCATAAAATCTGTATTAGCCAAACGTAAGATAATTTATAAAAATAACTTGTTGTTAGATCCTTCACTTCTAAGGAGTAAAAAGGTGGTACTTTTCTACCCTGCCTTTTTAGTAGATTTATATGTGTTTCCTGTTCTTTCTTCAGAAAAACATCTCTAATGGCCTAAAACAGTACTTAAAAAAATGGTAACCTATACATTGTATAGAATGTCAGGTTGTAATTTGTGCATATGGCAAATGCACCTAAAATAAATATACCCAGTGTTGCTGAAAGCATGTTTTTTTTGTGTCAAACAATGCAAACGGAAAGAACTGTAATATTTTTTGATAGGAGCAGTTGAAGTGTCAGAATAGACGTTTTAAAAGGAATAGATATGAATATTGCATTCTAATAACTAGAGAAATTCAATCATAAAAGAAAAGTTGGGGCAATTTTTCTCAACTTATATACAGTTTTGTTATGAATTCTGCTTATTAAAATAAATTTTATCTTGGAGTTTGACATACTTTGTAAACTTTCCTCTTTGGTATTATTTTTAAAAAGTAGGGTGAATTCTACCAAGTTTTTAAATATAGACAATGAAATTATTAACATATCTTGAAGAGCAAGTAAACTTGACTGGAACAATTTAAACAAGCACAGTTTGAATAGCCATGATAATGTTAGAAATTCAGCCACATGTAAGCATCTGCTCAATATTTCTGGTGTAAGAATTTTAAAATGACAATGTTATTTTTTCCCTATAACTTTTGCCTTTACCAAAGTAAGTAATAGTTCTCAATCTTCTGATTTGTATTAGAAGACCAGTTTTAATTTTTAATGACTTTAAGTGAAAGAGATTAGTATGAAATCCTATGGATGCCCCCAGACTGCAGCAGGGACTTACATCATTTCTATGTTTTTGAATCCAGTGCTTTTTGACTTAACAGTTATGCTTAAAACTTTGAGGTCATCAGGCCTGGGATGAAACTCAAGATGTTGTTTGAGTGCTCCAAAGATAACAGGATCGTTACATCCCTTTAGGTGTAAAATCTGTATTAGTGAAACTAGAATCATTTATAAAAACAATTTATTGCTAAATCCCTCCCTTGCAGCGCTGTAAAGTACTCTTCACATTCTAGCAAAGCTCCATGATAGAAAGAATGAGGCCTGGGGACACTTTTGCTCATTTAGTACACCTGCTCCTAGTGCTTCCTCTGGGCAAAGCACTGGGATATATTATAGAAAGGCGTCATTACAGGAGGAAGAATGTTTTGGGGAAATTTATCCTATATTGGCAAGTATGGAAAGGCTTCATAGAGGGGTAACATGGGAGCTGGGCCTGGAAGAATTTATCGGGTGAACTAAGTGAGACAGTGAGGTTCATGCGGGCAGAACACAGGAGAGACATGGAAGTCTGTGGCTTCTTTAGGAAACAGGGACCCGTTTTATGGGTAGATGAGGGTGCATGGGTTGAGTGTCACTAGAAATAAAGCCAGGTGAGTATGTTGGGGCCAGATTGTAAAGGGATTTCAGTGCCAGTCTAAGTTTGGAGGATTTTCTGTTGTTTGTTTGTTTATTTGTTTGGTAGGCAATTGGAAATCTTTAGGTCTTTAAATGGAGAATGGACGTAATTTTATATTTTGAAGAGATGGTTATGAGCAGCAGTGTGGATAAGTAATGGCAGGGAGGCCAGGGAGGAAGCTACTATTGCAGTGTAAACACAAGATAATTTTGTTTTTATACTTTTTCATATTTTCCAGATTATTAGAATGACTTTATTGCTTTTGTGATCACAATAACCTTAAAGTTGAGGGTGTACAGGACAGAGGTCAGATGGGGAGGCTGTGTAGTCCACTCTTCAGTCCCATCCCAGGTTCTCTATTTATTGACCTACACCTCTCTGAACCTTAGTTTCTTCATCTCTAAAAATGAGAATAATGACAGAACCGAAAGCATTTGAGAGGAGTGAATGGAATATGGTGCCTGGCATTCAAACGTGATCAACAAATCGAAATGCCTCGCCTGACCACCAGGGCCCCCAAGGCTGGGTTTCCTCCTGCCTCTTCCCTCCAGCCTGTGGCATCTCTCTCCCTCTGCTCACTACACGCAGTCCGCAGTGCCTCCAGTCAGTTCTTCAGGCATGTCAAGCTCCTTCTGACCTAAGAGCCTTTGTATTTGGCACATCTTCCGGAACGCACCTCCCCTAACACTCTCCGAAGCTGGCTCTGTGTCCTCCTTCCGGTTTCAATGTAAATGTCCCTGCTCCACAGGGACAGGTGACCCGGGTCACCCTCTCTGCAATGACCCCTTCTCAGCCAGATACTTTCTAACCCATCATCCTGTTTGTTTCTTTCACTGTGTTTCTTGTGCTCTGTAATTATCTTATTTTGCTTTTACACTTTTATTATCTCCCACTCCGCTGCAGCCTATAGTCTATGAGAACAGAGGGATTTGAAACATCAATATCTATTGAATAAATGTTAATAATAGCAGCACAGTAGTAGTAGTCATTGTTGTTGTTTTCATCATTATTGAGAAGTGATAAGATCCTGAGATGTTTTGGAGCAGGGGTGGGCAAATTAAAGGCCAGATTGGAAATATTTTTACCTTTATGGTCCCTGTTGCAATGACTTGACCCCCGGTTGTAGTACAAAAGCAGCCACAGACAATATGTGAATGAATGAGCATGAGAGCACGACTGTGGTTCAGTAAAACTCTTTTTACAAAAATAGGTGACTAGTCCATGGACTGTGGTTTGCTGAATGACCACTGTTTTAGAGAATCGCCAGCCTTCAAGATGATCAGATCCATTCCTTTATTCCTTTGTTCAATGCAATGTTCATTCTGAGAGTTTCTGAAACCTGTCGTGGGCCAGGTGCTGGTCTGTGTGTTCAGTATGTGTAGATTAAATATGTGGTCCATGACTAATGGGGATACAAGGAGGCAAATCATTAATTACAATATGAAGGGATAATTACAGTATGATGGGATATGTGCACAACGCACGTGAGGAAGGTGCCCGACTCAGCATGGTCAGGGAGGGACTCTGGAAAGATTTTCTAAAGCAGCTAAGTTGTGCTGAATTTTGAAAGCTAAATAGAGATTTGCCAGGCTGAGACAGGGTAAAGGTAGAATATATCTATCAAAGCGAGAGGCCATCCATTTGGGTGATTAGCATCCCTTATAGGGACCAAGTACTCAATAGGAAACACTGGGGAATATTTTGTAGGATCAGGGGTGGTCATGCACAATTAGGTCTTTGACACATGCAGAGTTTGAGGTTCCTAAGGGACATTTAGGTAGAAATTTCCAAAAGGCAGAGATTGGGGCTAGAGAGAATTCTGAGCCAAAGATGCAAAGGTACAGTCATTACCCCATAGATATGAGTCGAAGCCATGAGAATGGTGAACAGATTCAGAGAGAGGGAGGGAGGGAAGGGAGAGGAAGGAGAAGGCCCAGAAGGGACCATTACATCCACATTGAAGGGGCACCTGAACAGAGATGCCAGCAAGAGACAGACACGTAGGGTGGGGGTGGGGAGACCCCAGGCAAATGTCGTGTGTGAGTCTAAGGAAGAGGGAGTTTCTAAAGTAGAAAATGGTCAAGACTGTCTTACAGAAGAGAGGACCAGTAAAATGCAAAGAGGCTGTTGGGATTGAAAATTAGGAAGCAGTTGCTGACCTAGTTTTGAATGAGCAATTTTAGTAAAATGTGGGGGCGGAAGTCACATATTAATTAGTAGGTGGAGAAGTGAATGGAAAGTGAGGAAATGGAAGCTGTGAGAATAGACTGCCTTTTCTAAAAATGTGCTGATGGAGAACAGAGCCATGGGTGCTAGCTGGAGGGGAAGCAGGGCTGAGTTTTGTTTTGGAGTATAGTGGGAGAGGTTGGAACTAATCTGAAATAAGAGAGAGACAGTGAGTGTGGAGAGAAGCTGGTGACCAGTGTGGTGGTGGCAGCAGTTGGACCAGGCCCCCAGAGGGCAGTGAGTGACGGGATTGAGGTCACATGCAGAAGGGTGGATCTTGGAATCTAAGTGGGATAGTGGTTCCTCTAAGACCAAGGAGGAGAAGCATAGATGAAAAACAGAGTGGGCAAAGTGCTGATTCCTGTGCTAAGAATGATAAAAATCAATTGGTGTCACTTAAGGGCCACTTCACTATTTTTTCCACTGTTTTACTTAATTTTATGAGAACTACAGCACTACCAAGGAAGATTAAATCAGATGGGAAAACATCCCCATGAGATATACTGGTGAATCACTGAGATGATAAAAGAGAACATGGGCTAATTACAGTGTCTTTGGTATCTTAATGATACCAGGTGACCTTGGGAGTTATCCTGAAGCCTGCAAAAGAGCAATCAGTTGCCTTAGCATATACCACAACATTTCCCATTTCTACATACGATTGAAATGGGTGTTGGCAATGGCTGTATTTCCATTGTGCATTCAGCAAGCAGCTGTTGTATCTTTGGTTATTTTCATTGCAACTGAGCATGCCTAATAATGTCCTATAATGCCCTGGCAACACCTGTTAAAAATGTAAGTTCCCTCAGCGCAGACCCAGAGAGTAAGCTTCAGTGGCTCTGGGGTGGAGCACAGCCATAGTAAGTACCCCTTGATTTATTTAGAGAAAAACTGTATATTTAATAAATATTTATTGAGCACATACTATGTGTCAAGTTGTCTTAGGCACTGAAGATACAGCTATAAAGTCGATTACGATACAATGTGATTGGCTCCTGTGATAGCAAAGCTCTGAGGTCAGGAGAATGTAGGAGGTGACTCTAACCGTGACCTGGGGTCCAGGATGTTTCTCAGGTGTATGTGATGTGAAGGGCAAAGGATTTGAGGTGTGGGGTGAGGGATGAGGAGATGGCAGGAGGGAAAGAAAGGGTGTTCCAGGCAGACGGGATGGTCCATGTGAAGGTTGGTGTGGCTAGAACATAGAGTGTCAAGGGAAGGACGAGAAGAAAGACTGGAGAAGATTGTGATGATGCCTCAGACAGCTGTGCCGGGGAGCTTGCCTTCCATCCTAAGAGCAAGATGGTGCCACTGAAGGGCTTGAGCGAGGGGTTGTCATGATCATATGCCTTTTTTAGAAATATAAGTTGAACTGGAGTTTGGAGGACAGGAGTGCAGTAGGGTGGAATAAGAATAACTGGAGACAAAGACACCCCTTAGGAGGCTGTTGCAGTTTCCCAGAAAGGGTAGCCCAGCGGGAATGGTGGTGGACGTGGGGATGGAGAGAAGCAGATGCGTGTTAGGAGGTGGATTTGATTAACTTCCTGCATCAGGGTTTTCTAGAGAAACAGAACCAATAGGAGATAAAAGATTTATTATAAGGAATTTGCTCATGTGATTATGGAGGCTGAGAAGACCCATGATCTGCTGTCTGCAAGCTGGAGACCCAGGAAAAGCAGGCAGTATAGTGTAAAGGCCTGAGAGCCGGGACCGTCAAGGTCAGGAAAAAATCGATGTCCCAGCTCAAGCACTCTCAGGCAGAGAGTGAATTCAACCTTCCTCCACCCTTTTGTTCTATTCAGGCCTTCGAAGAATTGGATGGTACCTGTCCACACTAGGGAGGGCTGTCTGCTTTAATCAGTCCCCCTGTTCCAGTGCTAATTTCCACTGGACACACCCAGAAATAATGCTTAGCGAGATATCTGAGTATCCCACGTCCCAGTCGAGTTGACACGTAAAACTAACCGTCACACCTCCTGATGCTGTGAGCCGGGTTCATATCAGACTAGACAGGAAGGGAAAAGAATTAAGAAGGGAAAAGCAAGGAAGAGTAATGCCAGCCAGCCCTGGCTCACCTCTGCTGGCCAAAATCCGTTACTGATTCTGAGGACTTAGCCCAGGCCCTCGCAATTAGCCGATCCATTTGTAATTGTGTTTGCTTTTGAAAACGATAGTGAAGATGAGGGTCAATAATCTGGACTTTTTTGTCCTATCTTTGATCTTTGGTTGATATGGGATCTCAAGATGTCTGTCTTGATACATCACTGTATGTGAGCTAACACAAAGCTTTTCTTCCGGATTTTATAGTGGAAAGGGGATGTATCCTTCTCTTCCTGCCCTCTCCTCCTTCATGATTCCAAAACCACATAAAAATCATGACTTCAAAGCACAGGCTTAGAAGTTGGAGAATACAGAGTGATTTGGACAAGTAGAGCCTCACACCAGAGTGAGGGGATGGAATCATGCACTGAATATTTACTGGACACCAACTGTATCCTGGGCTTTCCATTCCTGGGATGCCTTTTCCTATTTCTCCTGGTGCCTTCCTCTGAGACTTTCCATCCTGCAGGCTCTGTTTGCCTTCTCAACCAGATGTTATTCTTCTGGAACTTCTCTTCACCTTTCTCCTAGGATGGATCTGTGTGGTTCACTTTGATTTACTTGCTTGTTTTGCTGGAGTACATCCTTGGCAATTTCCTAAAAAGAGAGTTCAATGAAAGCAAACTTACAGCATTTTTTCATTTCTGAAGCTGTCCTTAGTCTGCATTTACTAGATCAAAAATAATTTTCTAGGTTGAAAATAGTTTCCTTTCAAAACGTAAAGATTTCCAGTGTTGTTCAAGAGAAATAATGACACTAGTCTGATAAATATTCTATTGTAGGTGCCCTGATTTTTTTGTCTCTGAAAGCTTTAGACTTTCATTTTAGCTTTATCTCTCATTTTTGGTGTTTTAAGACTTTATATTTGTGTGTGCATATATGTGTGCACATGCTTGTGAACATGTGTGCCAGAGAGAGAGAGAGAGAGAGAGAGAGAGAGAGAGAGAGAGAGAGAGAGAGACATTTATTTTGCTAAATAATTGTTAAACTGTTTGAAGATCTGTGTCTGCCTTCAGCTTTTGGCAATTATCTGTGTTCTTTCTTGTTAATTTCTACCTTTCTGTTTTCTTTCTTCCTGAAATTTCTGTTATTTTATTTTGGATCTTCTAAAGTAAATACCTCTGTTATTACCTTTTCCTTGCATGATTTCTCTTACCTCCTGTTTTTCTTCTACATTTTAGACAATCTTACTTGACTTTATTTTCTAACACTTCTGTTGAATTTTTGTTTTGTTATTTTTAATTTCTAAGAATGCTTTCCTGGTTTCTGACTGCTTGTTTTTATAGCATATTGTTCCTTACTTTATTGTTGCAATATCTTCCAAAATTTCTCTGAAGATACTAATTAGATTTTTTTAAAGATATCTTTTGTTGCTTGAATTCTCTTTATATTATCCAGGGCAGTTTTTCCCTTTGCTTTTTTTGTTTGTTTGTTTTATGCCGGAAGATTTTCTCAAATTCTTTGTGATCTTTTAGTATTGAGTTGGATGCACTTGGAGTTAATTTGTTCAAATTCCTTAGAAGTGTATTTCCTCCAACTCTGGAGTTTGGCAGGGGGTGAGGGGTAAGAGGTAAACCCCTGGGTATTGGGGCTTATTCCATGCCTAGAAGGGGAGTCAGTGGGGTAGGGGGTACCCTGTTTCTCCCTCATTTCTCAGCTCACTTCTTGCTTCACCCCCACCCCCGCCATTGGATGTGCATGTTGGAGCCTGTGGCCACCCGGGCCGGGAGGTGAGCAGGTTTCTCCCTCCGCTGCAGCACTGCAGTCTCCTCTGCTGCAGGCCGAGCTCCTCCTCTGCTCACCAGTCCAGGCCCCCACCATGCTCTGTGTTCCAGAAACTGCTGAAATGTCTGGCTCAGTAAGTACCTGTCTCTCTGTTGTTCTAGGTTTGAACATGTAGAGTGCTTAATAGAAAGCACTCAATAAATGTTAGCTCTTATTTTTAATCTTACCTCTTAAAATTGAATTATTCTCATTCAAACACATTTGATTAGAGAGGATAAAATACCTCTGTCCTGTGTCCTACCTTGAGCTGGCAGTCTCTTCTTCTACTTAAATCTAGTCAGCACTGATGACCAGCATCTCTGAGGGTGCTGTTCAGTGTTGTGAAATGAATCCATTTCATCTGTATTGTAAAATCATTGTGAGAACTATGTTTTTAAATGCACTCCATGGAAAAGACTTCTTAGGTCATCGTACGATAACTTTCTGAGCTGTTTCCTGAGCAAACAGAGTATCTGCTTTAATTTTTCTTCTGTTTGACGTGCTGAAGCCATTGATCAGAAAACAGATGATTTAACTGAATTTGTTCATAAAAATATTGTTCTTTTTGATTAGGTTTTGAGCCCCTGATGTTTTCCCCCAAATTTACTAATATAAATAGAATCCAAGAGCTTTATCAATCCACATTCATAACATAACAGTTTAGTAACATTAGTAGCTTTAGAATCAGTTAAATAGTTGACGAACTCTTCTAATTCTGAAGACATGTCAGTACAAGGTCACACTGTATTTGACATATCTTTTGAAACAGCTTCTATTTATAAGCAGATCTGTCCAGCAACAAAGCCTGACATTTGCAGTATTCCTGTGACTTGTACCTTCTGCTAATTTCTTTCTGTTGGTAACACTCTTTTATGCTCATTCCCTGATCCTCCCACTTTTCGATTCCCTTCTTTGGCACCAATTTAACTCTCTCTGGTGGTTGTTTTATTCTAATCCAGTGGAAAATATGTCACTGGGTACTTGTGAATCTCTGGGTTAAAAGCAATCACTTTAGGTAATATGACATGACTCAAACAGAAATGCAAATGCAGACACTCAGGTCCCACTCATTCTAAAGACCCAACAATGCTTAACCTTGATTTTTTTCGCTTGTTATAAAAAAGTCAACTGAAGATTTAGATGTCAATTAAAAACACACTGCACGAATAGGTTTATATGGTTTTGTAGATGGTTACTCATTTAGCATAGTGGTCTGTTTTTACCTTAGACCAATGTTTTCTACTCCAAATGCACTAACAAAACAAAACAACAGTTTTCACTAGTATCCCTTTCTGGCCTGGATATTAAATAATGCCAGTGAGCCACCACCATCTGGTAAGTTTTTCTTTTGTTCATCATTCCCAGGTCATGTACACATGTGTAATGAAGTTAGCAAAAGCTTTGTGAGCACTTGTGCTCTTTCCTTCTTGCTAGACAGAGTTTTTTTTTTTAAATCAAAAGCATCGAGTCTGAGCCCTCCTCCCTCTGTTCACAACCTTTTTTTTTTTTTTGCGTATGTTACCCTACCATTTATTTCATAAAATTACATAAAACAAACTACATATATTCTATAGAAGATTTCTGAATATTCTGATGTTGCAGATGTTCTGATATATATTTTAAATTATTTTTTTTATTTCAGGATATTATGGGGGTACAAACATTTTGGTTACATGTTATGACTTTGCCACACCCAAACCACGATTTGAGGCATGCCCTTCCCCCCATACAATGCATCCATTAGCTGTGAGTTTACCCACCCCTAACTGCCAACTTCCAAAGAATATTACTACCATGTGAGTACCTTAGTGTCGATCAGTTAGTGCCAATTTAATGGTGAGTACGTGCGGTGCCTATTCTTCCAGTCTTGTGATACCTCACTTTTGAGGATGGCCTCTAGCTCTATCCAGGAAAATATAGAGGTGCTAGATCACGGTTGTTTTTGTAATTGAATAGTATTCCATTGTATACATATACCATATTTTATTAATCCACTCATGGATTGACAAGCACTTGAGTTGTTTCCACATCCTTGTGATAGTGAATTGTGCTGCCATAAACATTCGCGTGCAGATGTCTTTATTATAGAATGTCTTTCATCGTGTGAACATCTGCTGTTCTGCAGTTCGCTTTGCCTATCACCGGGAGTGAGTCCACAGGCTGTCCAACCACTCGGTAGGAGACCCTTCCACAGGGCTTTTTTGACCAGAGTTTCCTAAAGTCCCTACGAATTGTCGTATTTTCAGGTGTGCATGATCTCAGCGGGGCATGGTTTAACCACAGTGGTTCCCTTGGAGATCCCTTGTTCCTATAACAAAGAGAATTACCCTTTATTCAATAACACCCCCCAACTAACCAGTCAACAAGACCTGCTCATTCCGTAACTTAAATCCATCCACTGCACCCCATCCCTGCTCCCAGAGCATCAGGACTTTCCTCTTTACCTGCTGCCCTCAACTCACTTCCCTGCCTTCAGCCTTGCCCCCCTCCAACCCATCTTCCACGTAGCAAATCAAACCCTATTCTGCTTCCTTTAAAATTCCTTATTGGCTCCACATTGCTCTCAGGAGAAAGACCAACTTCTTCCAGCGGACCTCTGCAGTTTCCTCCCCCAAAATGCTCTCTCTAGTCCCAACTTGACCAGCTCCTGTTGATCCTTTATGACCCAGCTCTTGTTCACCTCCTCAAGAACCCATTCCTTGCTCAGCCCCGGCAGGGAGAGGGTACCCCTGTATGTGCTCCCGCAGCTCTGGGTCCATGCCTCTGCCATGCCACTTAGCACATTTGATTGTCTGATGGTGCTGTTAGTAGAGACTTTGCCTCATTTATTTTTATTTTGTAAGAGCTATAATGGCACATGAAGTCAATGAGTGTGTCTTGAACTCAGCTGAACTGAGTGGATATGGGAGAGAAAATGGAATTCTGTTCTCCTTCTCTTCTTTCTCCTATTTCTTCTTCATTTTTGCTCTTCTTGGGGTAATTTTCATTTTCTGATGCTTGGAACTATGGTGTAGTGTCTGTGATGCCTATTGACACTACAAATGCCTCTACATTAGTCATGTATCTTCTGGGTTGAGAAGGGCTGATCTTGTCATTGATCTTCTGCCTGATTTTCTGTATCTCTATCTCGCCTTTATTTTCCTTTCCTGGAGCTAGTTGACTAGCTAGCTGGCTCCAGTGCTCTCTTAGTCTCTGTCCCTCTTAGATTACAGTTTTATGGAGATATAATTCACATACCACATATTTCACCCATTTAAAGCATATGTGCCATAGTTTTAAGCCTATTCGTAGAGTTGTACAACCATCACTACAGTAATTTTAGAATAATTCATCACTCTAAAAAGAAGCTTATCAATTTGCTGTCACTCCACATTTCCCTCGAACCTCTGCCCCTGGCAACCACAAATCTACTTTCTGTCTCTGTAGATTTGCCTATTCTAGACATTTCATATAATGGAGTCATACAATATGTTACCTTTTGTGTCTGGCTTCTTTCACTTGCCTTAGTGTTTTCAAAGTTCATCCGATTTATAGCATATATCAGTATTTCATTCCTGTATCAGTCTACTCACCGTAATAGAATACCACACACTAAGTGGCTTAGAAACTTATTTTCTTACAGTTCTGGAGGCCAGAAGTCCAAGAACCATGCCAGCATGGTTCGTTTCTGGTGAGGCCTTTCCCCTTGGTTTACAGATGACCATCCTCTCACTGTGTCCTCACGTGCCTTTTCTTTGTGCATGGGCAGAGACATAGAGAGAGATCGCTAATGTCTGTTCCCCTGCTTATAAGGACATCAGTCATATCGAATTAGGGCCTACCTTTAAGACTTCGTTTAACTTTAATTGCCTCTTTAAAGGCTCTGTCTCCAAATACAGTCACATTGAAGATTAGGGCTGCAACGCATGAATTTTGGGGTGATGCAGTTCAGTCCGTAACAATTCTTTTTCTATTGCTGAATAATAGTCCATTATGTGAATATACTACAGTTTATTTATAGGTTCATCAGCTGATGGACATTTGAGGTGTTTCTTCTTTATGATGTATCTTCTTATGGTGTATCTTTTTAATGATGCCACTGTATACAAGTTTTTGTGTAGATATTTGTTGTTTCTCTTGGGTGTATATCATGGAGTGGGATTGCTGGGTTATATGATAACTGTGTATTTAATCTGTTTTCTAAAGTGGCCACACCATTGTATATTTCCACCATCAGTGCCTAAGGGTTCCAGTTTCTCTACTACCTCTCCAACACTTTTTATCTCTGCTTTCTTATTATAATGATCATAGTGGGTACCTCATTGTGATTTTTATTTGTACTTCTCTAAAACTAATGATGTTGAATTTCCTTTCATGTGCTTATTGGCCATTTGTGTATCAAATCTATTCAGATCCTTTGCACATTTTTAAATTGGGTTGTCTTTTTATTCCTGAGTTATAATAGTTCTTTATACATTTTTAGTACAAGTCCCTTATCACATATATGATTTGCAAATATTTTCTCCATTCTATGGGTTGTCTTTTCACTTTCTTGATTGTGTCCTTTGTAATAAAGAAGTTTTAAATTTTGATAATGCTCAATTTATCTAGTTTTTTTGTTTATGCTTTTTTATGCTTTTGCTGTCATATCTAAGAAGGTTTTGCCTAACTCAAGTTTATGAAGATTTATGACTGCATTTTCTTCTAAGAGTTTTGTAGTTTTATCTCTTAAATTTAGATCCATTGTCCATTTTGAGTTAAGTTTTGTATATGGTGTGAGATAGGGGTCCAGCTACACTTCTTTGCATGTGGTTATTCATTTGTCCTAGCACTGGAGCATCTCTGTAAATGTTAATAATCAGTTTTTCTGAGACATTTCAATCATCCTTAATGGATAGAGAGTTTATCCCCACCTCTGGCTGGCAGTTTATCCATCTCAGTAGCCTAGGCATGTCTGTCTCATTTTCATCACTCTTCGCACTCAGAGACTTTTTCATCTACTTGCAGGCTCATAGCTATTCTGTAAGTGTTGAAGTTGCAAGTTAAGCCTGAGGGCTGTGATTCTAGGGTAATTAGTCTCGGTTTGCTCAATGTTGAGGGGTTTCCCAAGATGTAGACTTTTAGAGCTAATACCGGAACAGTCCCTAGGTAGAGATGAGGCATCACTGTCCTTGTGATGCCCATTGAATTGAGCCTTGTCCTTAAATCTAGAGAGTCAGATGTCAGCCCAGCTGCAGCCATCTGAAAGCTGGAGGCTGCAGGACTCATTTCCCAGGCAGTTCAGTCACATCCCTGACAAGTTGGTGCTGGCTGTTGGCAAGAGGCCTCAGTTGCCTCCATGTGGGTCTCTACACAGGGGAGCTTGAGTGTTCTCGTGTCATGGTGGTCAGCTTTTCCCAGAATGTGCAGTTGGGGAGACCAAAGGGGAAGCTGCAATGCCTTTTATGACATGGCCTCGGAAGTCTCACACCGAGTCCGCCCTGGCTCACAGAGGGCTACACTACTACACAGAGTGTGTATACTAGGAGGTGAAGATCATTGTGGGGTGGGTGAGGAGCATCTTGGAGGCTAGCTCCCAGTCTTCTCTCTGGCTCCCAGTGATTTATGCTCCTCCCACTTGTACAAAATACAGACCTTTTACAGCTCCCAAAAGTCTCATTCTTTATAGCATCAGCTCAGGATCCAGAATGTTGTCATCTGGACTCAGGCCCAGATGTGGATAAAGCCACTTAGATATCATTGAATACAACTCCTTGAGTATAGTTCCTCTGTAATCAAAAACAGAGAGTTGGGACAAAGCATACTCCTGCAAGTAGCCTAAACACACACACACCCCCCCACACACAGTATGTGCCTTTATTAAAAGGAAGGTCTGGACTAGGGGAAAGAGAAAGCTAGAAAATAATTTAGAGACCTACTTCCTGTGTATTGGAATCCTGTGCTATCCATCCTCCTCCTCTTTCTATACTTCTACGTGTTCCACTACCTTTCTACAGGTGAAATGAATAATAATTGAATGTAAGTAAGGGTAGAATAAGATAAATTTCTGTTTGAACATATCCAATGTCTTGATTGTCTTATGTAGTGATTTAATACACTTAGTTTTCATTCCTTAATCAATATTAAATTAAGTGAATGCTTGCCACATGCCAAGGTGCTCTATAAAGAGTTCTGACTTTTCCATTTTTCATGAATATGGATTTATTTTCCAGAAAAAGCATTTTGTTTGTATTCTTCTCACTTGATTTTGTGTAATCTAAAGTTAATTATTAATTAGGTTAGAAAGGAGATAGCCCATTTTGATGCCATTTTCAGCTCTCTTAGTGTATACTTAGTGTTGAAATTACATCTGATTTTTGGTAATTCTTTTATTCTTCTATAAACCTCATCTGAAATCAATGTGGTGTAAACTTATTGTAAATACGATGATATCTGATACACAGGGATATTTTCACTGTTCTGGGGATATCGTCTAAAATGATATCAGAACAACAGTGTGGAGGCGTTAAACATGACATTGACTGCTGATACAAATGGACCATTACTACTCATTAGACAGTGCATTGTGTCTTCTTTTTCAATGTTGAATGTTTTTCCCCCAAACATTAGACCAGGCCTGAGTTGGGAATATTTGCAGCCCCAGCTCCCTCTTCCCTTTTCCTTCTGCACTTACTGGATTCCTCCCATCCTAGTCCTGATGCCGGAGTCAGGAAACCTCAGCTGTGCAGATTCTGCCTTCACCTGGACACACAATGGCCAGGGCTTTACTTTCAGGGAAAGCAGTTGGCAGAGGAAGAGGCACTTTTCTGTGGGCCACCATAGACCCCGCATGGCATCTAAGGGATCTCTCTCTGTTTCCACACATAGATGCTTTCTTCTGTGTCGTTTCTTCATTGATTTATAGACACTGATTTTTAAAAAAATAAATGGGCCATTATTTAAGTTGTGTTTAATCTGAAACCTAGTTAATATTTCACTAGATAACAAAGAGTTGTCTGCAGCATAAGCACACCACCGAGTGGTCTATGTACGTGCACTCGGGGGAAATATGGCAGCAAGTGAAAGTTGTTAAACGGCTTGACGAGGACAGTTATACAGAATATTCGGAAGCTCGGGCCTTTTAAATTTCATCTCAAAGAGCATTTGTGTGTTGATAAGATTCTGATGCCCTCTGGTCTCGAGAGCCTTCTCACAGTGTTGTCATAGTTATCACGCTTGCTATTTATTGATGGACCCCGCTGAAGACTTAGAGCACAGTGATGCTGAGATACTGGATTTATAACTTGGTACTTTATTATTCCAAAGCAAGCTGACTTTGCACATATCTGGGAAGTCATTGTGAAGTTTGGACATAACATAAAAACAGATAATGGAAAACGGAGAAAAGAAATCTAATGTCAAGTTCTGTGGTACAAGCAGTAATACACTAAATTGCAAGGCCGGTTTGCTCGGCTCCACTCTGTATGGGAAAGAAGATTGTGGCTCTAGGTGTTAGGGCAGGGCTTGGGCTACACAGCTAGTAGTCGGGAGAGCTCAGATTTCAACCTGGCTAGCCCCACGTTTATACTCTTTCCTCCTCCTGCCCGCAGCCGGCAGAAGGTCGGTGAGATGATTTTTGTACAGATTTTTATAAGACTTACTGCATACTGGCTAAGTTACTAGTGAATATTTGCCACAGGGTTCTTTGCCCATTGTATGTCAAAATTTAAGGTATATCTCTATTTCACAAATCTAGGGTAACTTCCAACGATAAATTGTTCTCTGCTTCACCATCGTAAGCATTTTATGCCTTTCTTCGGGGTCTTAAAAAACGTTATTTGTCCATCCTTGGCATTCTCTATCTTGTTGTGAACTGCGAATAATTTTCTTTTCTCTCTCTCTCTCTGTCTCTCTCTCCGTCTCTCTCTCTTTTTTTTTTTTTTGGTTTGGGTTCATGTTAGCAGATTTAAAGAAAGTCTCCAGTTCAAGTGCTGTAAAATCCAGTCTCCCAAAATCTGGGCTTCGTCCTCCTGGGTACTCCCGTCTCCCGGCAGCCAAGCTGGCGGCGTTTGGCTTCGTCCGGAGCTCCAGCGTCTCCTCCGTGTCCAGCACCCAGTCCGCGGACAGCGCCCCGCCGGACCAGGGCCGGCTGGCCTCACGTAAGTGGCCGGGGCAGGCGGGCACCTGCGGGGCAGGTAATCAGCAGGCTCCTGTGACTGTGTCTCATTTTCTTTGTGTGATTAATTAAGAATTTGGATCCACTCCCTTGGTCTACTGTTCTTGTTTTTAAATCATCTACTGAGGAAAAAATAGCCTATTTGGCACTATGCCTTATGGGGAGATAATATGCTAGAAAAAAGATTTTAAAGCTCCTCTTGCAATCTAGAAAATGACTTATCCAGGGACTGATTCCAGGAGCCCTCTGCTTCATGGATTCTAGGTAAGAAGTCAAAGAAAGATCCTAGAAAGGTGTTGCTATATATGGTGCTATCATGAAATACATTAGATATCAAATATTAGCTGAAAGAATCATTAGTCACCTGTGATTACCTTCATATTGATGGAGCATTCAACTGGCTTTCTAAAATCTAACTAAATGGTGTTAAAAATAGGAAAACCCTGCCAGCTTCTTCAAATCTATGCCCAGGAAGGTCCTCATTAGCTGAGCTGCTGCTGCTCCAGGCCTGTTTCCTGAGACTGATGTTATAGATTGTATTTGAAAGTATGAATTAATAGCCTTCAGAGCAGGTTACCACAGCCACTGTCCCTAAAGGAGATCCGGAGGCCACCCAGTCGGCTGAACCTTTGATGGCCAGACCCCATCTCAGCCTCAACTTCAAAGTCATTGTTACTGGATCTGAAGCCATGACATCTCAGATGTTGGTTTTCAAGACCTTGCCAGAGGGCCAGGAGAGTCTTAGAGGTTTCCATGTAGAGAGATATTTTGAAGAGATCACAAAAGTTGAATCAATTTGGAATAATATGATAGAGAGGGATTGATTTATTATTTTTTCGATTTCCTTTCTCCAAGCTTGTTCACTCTATCTTTCTGGGGTTTACAGAGATGATGTGTGGAATATTTGTACCTTTACAGTTATAAATTTTGGTCTACCTAGTTATTCATAAAAGTAATACATTACATTTTCCTTTATCCTGATGTGTTTGTAAGTAGGTTCTAAGCATGTTTTCTTTGCTCTCTTGGTTTCCTGAAGGTGCTATGGCTCAGACCTGCTTTCACATGGGATTTGTTTTTAGGAATACCACTCTAATTATGGATTACATCATTTACACAGTAGATGTCTCCAAATCTGAAACATGAATATAATAAAAAACTATATGCAAATGTGTAATCCACGTTTTTAGATACGTATGGGCATAGTAGCCATCTGAAGATTTTGTAATACAGGAGCAACTACTGGTCATCATTTTTAGTAATAAAATTCCCAGTGACATGTTTCTCTTTTAGAGAAGGCATGAAAGGAAAAAAAAAATCTCCTCTGGTATGTACCTTTGCATAAAAGGATTTAAGATTTTGATGTCTTAAAAAAAAAAATTAACCTCAAGGCAAGTTGAGCCATGTCCCCATGATAGTAGCTTTTGCTGAGGAGAGCTGACAGGTGTGGGCAGAATAATTCCAGGTGTGCTTAGGGAATTTCTTCTCCCCTCTGCTTCAAAGGATACTAGATAGGGACCCTGAGCACCCAGGGGAACAAGATCTGTATGTGCCAGAGAAAATCACTCCTCGTTTAAAGACTTCCTATTAAAAATGACATTTACTCTATCCAGAAATATTTTCTATTTTTAAAAACATAAGTCAGAATTGATTTATAATTATCTGCTTCCCACTATATATACAATTTGTGCTTCACTAATAAACCATAGAAAAACCCCATATATATTTGAACTGATGTCTGAGTACTACTGATTATTATACCTATACTTGTTATCAGATGTAATGTCGAGAAAAATTTTGTTCCTGTTCCTTAGTGAAGAGATGATGCTTTGATGACAAGGATTAAGTAAAATATGAAGCTCTTGAGAGAGCTGAAAGTCCTTAGATTATGTCCTAAGAGCAAAGCTCTGTTGGCTCAGCTCATGGAAATAACAAATCAGAATTAATTCTTTTTTTCTTCTTGGAAAGTTGGTTTTTTTGCTGACGCTGCTTTCATATAGGATTCATTTTAGGAATACCGCTGCAATTAGAGATTATATAACGGCACGATAAATCTCTCAAAATCTGAAGCATGAATATGATAAGGAGCTGTAGTCATGCGTCACTTGACTGTACCTCTGAAAAATGCATGATTGGGCAATTTCATCGTTGTGTGAACATCATAGAGTGTACTTACACAAACAGACGGTGTAGCCTACTACACACCTGCGTGGTATGGTATAGCCTGTTGCTCCTAGGCTACACACTTGTACAGCACCTTACTGTACTGAATACTGTAGGCAATTGTAATACAATGGTATTTGCGTATCTGAACGCATCGAAACATAGAAAAGGTGCAGTAAAAATGTGGTTTAAAGATTTAAAAATGGTGTTCCTATATAGGGCATTTACCGTGAATGGAGCTTGCATGCCTGGAAGTTGCTCTGAGTGACTCAGTGGGTGAGTGGTGAGTGAATGTGAAGGCCTAGGACATCACTGTACATTTTTATATGACTGGTAGTGCAGTAGGTTTGTTCACATCAGCAACACCACAAACACGTGAGTAATGAATGCAGCGTGCTATGTTATGATGGCTACAACATCACTAGGCAGTAGGAGTTTTTCATTTCTGTTATAATCTTATGGGACCACTGTTGTATATGCATTCTGTTGTTGACCAAAGTGGTGTTATACAGCACATGACTGTATTTGCAAATGTGTCGTTCGTATTTTTAGATGGTCATGCATATGAACAGTCTGAACAATGTCCATACTGACTGTGGCATGCTATATTGGGGACACTTTTAAGTGACTGCTTTTGGCTTTATTAGTGTTTCCTAGGCTAGTCTGGCTCTGCTGTGACTCTCCCTATGCTGTTTTCCTGGGTCCTGAGGGGCAGGTGATGATAGTGTGGAGCAGGGAGCCCCATGTTGTCCCTTGGACATGAGGTGGCAGGACCATTTGGGTCTCAGCTGCTCCATGTGGCAACTTCCCTCCACCCTGGGCTCAGGCTCTGGGCCACTAGATCAACCCCACTGGGCAGAAGTGCCCTTCTGTATCTTTTCACCTTTTCCACAAGATTTTGGCAAATGGAACAGACACAGGGAAATGGATTCTTAGAATCCAAGTCCTTAGAACTTGAAGGTATCTTACCATCCCACTGTCAAGGAAAGTAAAAATCTCAGAACCCCAAAACTTCTCATGCCAAAGGAAACGTCAAGCTGAGTCATGCTCACCCCCTGCCAAATGAATAGCTGCTGGTAACATTGTGCATCAGCCACATCCCCAGGGAAAGGTAAAAGGCCTCAGGCATGTAGGAAGGACTGCCCCCACAGGTCATAAGGAAATTCTTTGCCGACCCCCATACACAAGGACACGTGTAGTATAACTTTAGGTCTGCAGGCTACATCTAGGTCCTAACACTAACGTCTGTTCAGTACCACACTGTTAATGTTGATTACAAGTTCATCTTTCCAGGTGCAGAACAGAGACAAGATGAGATCAAGCATTCCACCCGCCCAGAGACATCTGCATAATTGATTCTTCCTTTACTTCCTTTTTATCTTCAAACATTCTCCTTATCTTATATAAAATATAGATTTACTGAGTACTAATTAGAGCCACACAAGAAGGTAAACAGTTGCCTCCCTGCCTACCCTGCTCTTTTGCTTTCTGCATGCCCTCTCCCCTTAAATGCTGAGTTCCCAAATCCCTCTTCTGAGAGCACATGTCGCAGATGCTTCTGTGGTTGGTGCTTCTCCCAGGCACATCTCAAACTTTGGCTTAATAAACCTCCACTGGTTGAGATCTTTGCCTTAGCCACTTATTTTGGGTTGTCACCACTCACCTCCCATTTCATAGATGAGCAAACTGAGATCAGGATGCTCTGGGTCCCAGGTGGTGTTCTTCCTCCTCTATTTCCTTCTTAGAGCTGACGTCTGTGGGTGAGACATAATCTGCGTGTCTTTTGTTTCGACTCCTGAAACAAATCTTAAGAGTGAGAGCTGCCTTGAGAGGCCCCTGAGGTCAAATCCACCTCTCCCCACCCCTTCCTAGGTTGTCAGCCAGCCCCTGTAGGGACACTGTAAGTGTTAGGAAGTAGTCGTTTTATGCAGAAGCCACCTCTGAGCCTGGGCAGCTGTCATTGTTAGGAAGTGCTCTATATGCATTCAAGCTGCCTCATTGTAATTTCCAATGGGTCACCTAGTTCCTGTGGATTGATACAGGACCTTCATGTTCATTGTGCTCTATGAGAGCCCTGGCAGCTCCCCTTACTCCCAAAGGTTCATCATTTGAAGATTATGAGGTTGGTGCCTTTAAAACCTCAAATAAAACTTCAAATTATACTAGTGAGTGGCCTGCAGCTTTTGTTTGTTTTAGATTTAAATTGAAGGGGAAAAGGGTTTTCTAACTTAGAACTTAAATTTAAACTTAAAATCGTAGGTCTGACCCAGTGTGTAGCTCCTAGTTCTTGTATAGTTTTCGGAGAGGAGAGAAGATCCCAAATATGCTCTAAGTGATAGAAACTTAAAGAGGAAAGCAATTACTGTCCTGTAACATTTAGTGTTAGTAACATATTATAGCCTAAAGTAGATAGGTTGAGCATCCCGTCCGAAAATCTGAAATTCAAAATGCTCCATAATCCAAAACTTTTGAGAGCCAACAGATGCTCAAAGGAAGTACTCATCAGAGCACTTCAGATTTCAGATTTTTGGATTTGAGATGCTCAACTGGTAATACGCAAATATTCAAACTCTGAAAAAAAAATCCAAAATTCAAAAACACTCTTTGGTCCCAAGCATTTCAAATAATGGCAGTTCAACTTGTACTTGGTTGTCACATTACTCAGTAATAAGGTGTAGACTTGATTTTCCCAGTGGGTAGGTAGGTGTAACTTAAGGTCAAAACTTTTAGGGGTACGTGTGGAGGGAAAATAGGAAAACTTAGGGTTTCGTGAGTTAATCATTCACGGAAATAGGTCATATCACCCAAGGACAGAATAATTTATGTGTAGGATACTATTTCATTATGTATTCTCCACAGTGCTAAACGTATTGGGTGCTCAAGAAACAGCTCCAGAAACAACTTATCCCGCAACTTACTCACTGTGGTAGTTTCCCCCTGAGGACTCCTTAGCTTATATCACTTTTTATCACATAATACCTATTGTAATTGTTTGTTTCTCAGGCCTCTATAGATTATAAGCTCTTTAGGGGTAGGGACTATGACTCTTAATAATTTTAGTATCTCTCACTCAAAGGACAATGGTCTTTATGGTAGAGGAATTTTAAGGAAATTTCTTTTCCTATAGGGACTTTTTCTCTTATTGTATGAGTAATGGAAAAAGAGATTTTTGAGAGTAACTTGGGTAGCTTATGGAGTGTTTTGTTTTGAACATATTTTTAATTTATGCACAGATTTTGATAGTTGGTGAAGTTCATAATTACGGTTTTCACAATTTTCTAGGATCTCTAAAATGCTGTTTTCATTGATTGTGGTATACTAGGAATAATTTACACAAGTCAGAGAGTAGAAAAGATAATAAGCCACTGACAGTATAATTATATTCAGAGATAAATTGTCATATAGACTATCCTAATTGTCTCACTAAGGTCCAATAATCTGTATATTTCCTTGCATAGAATTAGTCATTTTAAAAGAATTAAGTTAAAACCCTTCTGTTGAGGCCATTCATGAGAGAATTTCAAAGTTTCCAAACTTAGATGTCTCAATTTGGACAGATTATATATTCTCATTAAATTCTAGAGTTTCATTTCTTCTTTTAATACTTAAGTAGATGTTCTTTTAATTATTGAATAGGATTTGTGTTTGGGAGATAATACTCTGCAGTAGAAAATCGCTAGCCTTTTTGGAAGATTAATCAATGAAAATGAGGGTTAATATGAAAGCTTTTTGCAATGTTAACTTCAGCATTTATGCTCATGAATACTACAAAGTACATTTACATATATAACACGTTTGATTTTCCATATCTGACATGCATTTTAAATAAGATCACAGTTGACAAGAAGTGTTATTAATAACTCCTATGGAAACAGCCATTAACCTATCTCATGTTCCATTGGCAAAGAGGGACTCATTTTTTATTCATGGCAAAAGGAGCTGAAGGTGGCTCGTGAGGTCAGGTTTCAGAGAAGCTATTGCCTATTTGAATTAAGCCTAGTTGATGTATTTTTTATTCCCTTTCAAAAACACTCAGACAATGATCAGGTCCACCCAGAGATAGGATTAGATTATAAGCATATTTTGTTTTGTTTTAAGAAAGTTGACCATGTATGGTTATAAGATAAACTGAAAGTTTGGGGAACATATTTTTATTCATAGTAAAAATAATGCCTAGTTGAATCGCCTCATTTTTCTTGGCTGTCTTGTTTTACGAAGATTAGATTGTCCACTTTCCCTTCCCAGATCCTACATTCTTCCAGCCTCTAGTACGTGGTAAGCACAAGCTTAGTGCTGGGGCTACTATGACCTGGAGGCCAGGGTCCCCACCCTGCAGGGAGTGGGGAAATAGGATCATGCACATACATCCATGCAGCGAAATGTTAGCATGGCTGTGATTGAAGACCACACGGTGTTTGGCGGGCAGGTCGGGGAGGAGGCCCAGGAAGGAGGGAAAGTGGATTTCCCTGAGTGAGGGTGAGGAAGACCCCACTTCCCTAGGCTCCCCTCTAGGCTGGCTCAGTGTCACTGTGTTATGTCTTCAGATTTAATCATTCCATGCTGGTTATAGGTAATGACAACCTTCTGGATTTGCTATAAAATACTCTAGCAAAGAAGAAAAATAAAAAAAAAACTAGAGGTGAAGGCGGATAGATGAAAAAAGTTTGGCAAATGTTTGAAAATCCTTAAAGCTGGATGATGAAACCACAAGGGTTCATAATAGTGCTTACTACACTTTTTGTGTATGTTTGAAAGTTTCTACAGGAGAAGGTTAAAAATCCCATCTTCTCTCTGTATTGGCTTTTCTCTTTTCTTTTCTTTAATCTATTTTATTTTTATGTTTAATGGTCCCTAGAAAGCTCTTGGATGTTTTTTTTTCCTTCCAAACTTTTGTGATAAAATGGACAAATAAACATTGTATTTATTTACAACGTGATGTTTTGATATATGTCTGCATTGTGAAATGACTACCATAGTAAAGCTGATTAATATATCTATGGCCTCACATGGTTACCTGTTGGTGTGTGTGTATGTGTGGTGAGAACATTTAAGATCTACTTTCTTAGCAAATTTCAAGTACCCGACACAGCATTATTAGCTCTCAACCCCGTGCTGTACACCAGAATCTCCAGAACTTATTCATCCCACATAACTGAAACTCTGAACCCCCTGACCACCATCTCCCATTCTTAGGAGATGCAGTAGCGTAGTGGTGAAGGAGGAGGACTCTGGAGACGGACCACCTGGGTTGATATCCCGCTCGGCCATTTCCTTTCTCTGTGACTTTGGGCAAGTTACTTTTCTGTGCCTTTGCTTCCTCATTGTAAAATAATAACAATACTGTTAACAATAATTAAAATCGATTTGAAAAACCATCAATAGGGCTGATAGGAGCATTAAATGGAATTGAGACGTGCAAAGTGCTTAGAACAGGACATTGCATGGTAATAATCACATTTCGGCAGTCATTTCCATCCGTTGGCCATGTGCATAAAGTTCAGTGTTGAGAATGATTGAAAAGCTTAGGTGGAAAAAATGGCCGTGATGGATTAACATGTCTGGCATGGGGTAAGGAAGGGCTTGGGATCACATCTAAGCTAAGCAGATGGCATCTATTCCAGTTCTAAATTTTTATAATCACCTTGCACGTGTATGGTGAGTAGCTTTCTGAGTGTTCAACTAAAACATATATCACTTATTTATGAGACATGAAGCTGGAAGGTGATCAGTTGATTTTCATGGGAATCTCTTACTATTGAGCTCTAAGCTTGTGGTTGTTTGGAGATTTATAAAATATAGGCAAGGAAAGTCGTATTTTGATTTCTTTATCTAAAAGGGTTGTGCCTTGTCATTAGCGTATTATCATTGAAGTTAATACATTCAGTTGTGTTCCTTGTAAATGAGGCGTATTATGCAAGGTGACTAATACATAGCACATTAATCTAAGCTGATGGCATTTTAAACTTCTGTTCAAAATAGAAACTGAGGGTTGGATCTGATTTTATTTCTGTGCCTTTCCAATGTCTGTTGAAACATGGGAACATTTGATTTTGCAGTAAGTAAAGGGTTTGTATAGCTTCTCATTTTGTGAAAGTCTGATTTCTGTTGTACTAGGGTTTGCTTTGTCAAATGTCTCAACCCTATTTAGGTGGGGGCGGGGAAAGAGAAAAGTGAGAACAAAAACCAAAATAAGCTTCTGATTTCCTCTGGAAAGGCAGAAGTCAAACAAATGTCACTAAGGGATTTAAGTATCTAGTTCCCTAGGGTCTGTAATTATGTAATTTAAAGTGTTCTTTTTAAGGAAAAAATAGAATCATTTTCACTGAATCTTGCTGTTAATTTTCCAAATTATTCCCACACATTCAGTTCTTTCTCTTTTCTGTTTCCTTCCCACACATTTACAAAGGAGAACATGGTTTTCCTGAATATTATTCAGCATTGCCTTTAAGTGAAAATATTTTTTGTGGTTGTTGCTTAACACCTAGTTTATCCACCTTGACTCATGTATCTGGGTGCGATTTTAGAAATCACATTGTCCCTCTAGTGGTTTATCAAGTTTATAGGTGCCATATTCTAGCATGTTCTAGCTCATTCAAGACGTTCAGTGAAGAAAGGATACATGGAGCTATGGAAATAGTGTTAATAGTTTAGGTACGAAATATGCTGCCCGCACATGCATGATATGTCTGCAAACCGGCATTTCCGGCAATAATCTCTAGGAAAGTCAGTTAATCTCACTGGACTCAGACTTGTGGCTCGGGAGACTTTTATAAGTTCATTCCATTGGTTATGAAATAAGTCATGGAAGGTGGGATAAACCATCCCTAAGTGATCAGAGCCGTTATCCTCATATAGATGAACAGCAGAGCAAACGTCATTTAATGTTTTGTTCAAGATATCTTCATAGAGTATAAATATAATAACTTAATCTCTCTCTGGACAGAATCGGGCAGTATGTAAACTAGAAGGAAAAAGTGAGGGGGAGAAAGAAATATATTAAGTCAAAGGAAAGATGGAAGAAGAGGTGAGGAAGGGAGGTGAGGGGACTGGTGAGCTGTCTGTGAAGGGAAATAGCTGAGGAGGAGAGGTGCCCTCCACACTCCGTTGGCCTCTTTCTGGTTTTCCTGAGGGTCTCCCATCGGGACACTTTCCTGCCTTGCAGCACAACGGACGCCACGAGAGCCAAAGCTGAAGCCCGAGCTCAAGCCAGTTCTTTGGGTCTCCTGAGATGTGGAAATTTGTATTTTCAATTAAGGTAAATGCCAGGATACTAATGAAATACTGTTTAAAGGGAAAAAATGTAAATGGGTACTTAGATAAAAAAAGAAAACTTTATTTCTGTGACATGTGCATCTTATCCCATGAGCTTGCCATGCAGATGACAGAGCTGTTAAGTCACAGTAGGCACCTGCATTGCACACTCTTGAGCAAGAGCCACCTGCATAGAGAGTGAGAAGCCAGAGAAACATGTAGTATAAATGCAGTGAAATGTAGATTTTTACCTGCTAGCAGTTACTACCAGCCAAAATGAAATATTTTAGACATTATGATTAAGAATGTCTAGATCTCATTAATGTTGCAACTGCTATTAATATGTCTAGTCGACCAATAGACACCAAAAATTGTATCTGGTGAGTGTGGGAACTTTTCAACACCAAAACTGACATATCTGTTGAATGTTCTTGCACAGTTGAATGTGTGCAGTTGGTATGTGTGTGAGACGGTTTTGGTTCCCTTGGGGATTCCAGTAACATAGCCTCACCAGCCAGGGTTTGAATATCAATGAGTCCTACGTGTGTGTGCAGATCCGACATTGGCATCTGAAGGTTCCTTTCCAGCCGCACTGTAAGAGTGATTTTGACTGGGCTGCATGTCAGCCACCACACACTCCGGAGCAGGCAACAACCAGTCACTAAGGGTGAGACGTTGTTCTTTCTTTGTTTTCCTTTGGACTGAGTTCATCTTGCCCAAAATGATAGGAAAGGTTAATTGATTTAAATATTGGAAAGATTTGTATGCACTGGTGATAATGTATCTTTTGTGTCAGTATATCTAATGTATCCAAACATATGTATGTAACATACATATGTAATGTAGTATGTAACATATGTAACATAATTACATCTGAAAATTTGTTTTCTTGTTTCCTTTAAATTTGTAAAGTACTGAAAGATAAGGAAGAAGAGCTGGACTGCTGGGCCCTAACCTCGGCGCTTACACTGACAAGCTGTGTTAGCGCCCGTACGGTAGTAACTAGCGGGCCTCAGGCAAGCTGATTTACTGGTTCGGGCCTCAGGTCTTCATTAGTAAAAGGAGGCATTTGAACTCAGTGATATTCAACATTCCCTCCAAATGATTCTTTAAAAACAAGCCTCATGCGTGTTAAGCTAAATGTACAGAATGTTTGTGTTTATTCTGCTTAATGGTTGTGGGGCCATAACGGAGCGTGATATCAACCAGGTCGCCCAGGCACTGTGGAGTTGTGACTGAGCCTTTGCCGTGTCGATGTGTAGGTATCTGTGAATAACATGCTGTTTTAGCTTGGAGCACACTGAGACATAAATAAAATGTGAGTCAGCTTCCGTAAATCCGCCTCCGTGCCTGGCCCCTGGGCTCCACCGTCTCTGCTCTGTCGGGGCTCTGTGGGCTTCAGTTCAGATATCTATTGGGCAATTCAGGACTTGGTGAAGACAAAGGGGTACGTTGAGAATAACTAGCCCTGTAAGATAGAATTAGATGTACTTACTAAGTATTATTTTTACCCTAAACCACAGATAGTACTGAACCCTATATACAGTGTTTTGTCCTGTTCATATTACCTATGACAAAGTTTAATTTATACATTGGGCATAGTAGGGAGTTTAGGGTTGGGGAAACTGTGGCCTTCTAGGTGCTTAAGTGTAGCCTTTTGACTGAATACGAATTTTACAAAACAAATCCTTTTATTAAAAGGCATGAGGCAGAGAAAGAGGATGATTTTCTTGCCTTTTCTTGTGCTTAAAAAAGAACAGTCTTGAAATCAGAAGGCCGCAAGTTACCACTCTTGTGCTTTGGGGCCATTATTAAATACAATAAAAATTCCTTGAACACAAGCACTGTGATACTGCGATAGTCAGTCTGATCACTGAAACGGCTGCTAAGTGACTCACTGCTGGGGAGTGTAGACAGCATAGACTCGCTAGACAAAGGGCCGGTTCCTGTCCTGGGTGGGTTGGAGCAGGATGGCGAGGGAGTTCATTGCCCTGCTCAGAACGGTTTTAAGAACAGCGCTAAGTATAGCTTGGCAATTCAAAACTTATGAATTGTTCATTTCTGGAATTTTTCATTTCATATTTTTGGACCACAGTGGACTATGGGTAACTGAAATCTCAAATAAGTGGGGAATGACCATACTAATTCAAAGTTGACTCTAAGTAGAGTGTTTCTTCACAGTATTGCTAACTAGGTTTACTTTTTCCAGAACATTCTTCCTTACCCTCTTCATTTCCTGACAGCATTTCTTTACTATGTCCATGACACTGTCTCTGGTTTGAGTGCTTTGTTCTCTCTGTGTGTGCTAAGAATGAGATATTTTACAATTCTATCTTTTCCTACATAGCTTCTTAATATGCATCCAAGGTTAAGATGGATGGATTTCCCTGGCAGAAACGCGGGCACTGTGGCCACAGCATTTTGTGTCTCCTTGCCTGCTGCCACCCATGGGGACACCCTGCCCTGGCCTGACTAGGCACCTGGTTCTGGTCACTCTGACCACCCACGTACAGCGATGGAGGGCCACCAGCAGCTCCAAGAGCTGTGGGGGGGTGTGGCCCTGCCATCCTCCATGTCTTTCAATAACTACCATGGTCGTGTTAGGTATTAGCGGATGCCAGTGCCCTGCTTTACTCTCTTTGAATTTTAGGTTTGGCTACTATAATACAAACGTGACAGCAGAAATGCAGGGATCCTCAGTGACATTCCTATATGTGTGTGTTTATGCATGGATATATTAATAAGTATGTATGCGTACACACTGTGACTTACACCTCCACCTCTTACCCAAATAAGGGTGACAGGAAGGTGGCCACCCTAGGATCTCCCACCACAGCCACTGTGACAGAAAGCTGAGGCTTCACTCATTTTTCTAGCACTATTTATTAGAAGCTGGCAAGGAGTTGACACACCAGACAGCTGTAGCCGTCAACTGCCAACACACATTTACTCTGACCCCTTTGATTAGAAAATGAAAAATGCCAACAGCACTGGGGCTGGGCCTCGAGGTGTGTCTCTAAAGTTGGTGCCACCAGAAGAGACTTCTCTTGCCACTACTAAGGTTTGTTCATGAAGACAAATGAGCCAGGACGGAGCCTGTCAGACGGTTTCCCTGGAGAAACGTGCTAACTAGGCTGGAGGTCCAGCAGCCGCTGCTGTGTCAAGCAGGTGCTGTTAGTTTATGTGCAACAGCCACTCTGGGGGTGTTGCCTCCGAGTGGAGGTTTTTCCAAATTCTTGGTGATTGTCAGGGAAAGGATTTCAGGAGGCACCACATAAGCCAAGCAAGTGACAACTTTTACTGAAAGCAAGATACACTTTCAGGGAAGAGAGTGGGCAGGCTTGAAAGGATCTTTTGTAGTTTTAATAATTGAAAGGAGGAATATTCAAGGCCAGGGGGTTGGCTTTTATTAAGAATTTGGGTAGTAATTCCTAGAACTGGCTTCCCTCCCAATTGTAATTTATATGGTTGTCTTAGAACTGTCACGGTGATTTCAAGGGTGGAGAAATTTTAAAACCATGATGTAAATGATATTATAATTAGCCAAAGTTCATGTAAGGTGGCATGACCAGCTGGTTGAAGCTGGTTCTTGCCTGCAGTCATCAGCCCCTTTTGTTTAAGGTTGTTTACTTTGACATCTGCACCCAGTCTTCAAGCCCAGGTCTCAGCCCTGTCACCTAGTCTTCTCCTCTACCAAAGGTGCATGATAAATGGACCGAGTCTTCTTGGTTCTTACTACAGTTAAGGAAAAGATGTCCTGTTAGGAGCCTGGTTACTTGTCCCGGAAATGTAAGATGCCTTGGGATAGTCCTTTGTATCTCCCAGGTGCTTTTCACAGTCATCACTAGCTTCCTTCTCATGCCCTTAGCTTTATGGCTCTTCCGGGAGCCCTTGTTTACCATCACAGAAGCCTGGAATATTGACGCTGGCACCTTAGACATTATCCCTGTGATTGCAGTCATTCCACAGAGGAAGGGATGGGTGCCAGGAGAGGTGAGGTGAATTTCATACTCCTCCCAGGGTGAGTTTAGTGATGGACTCAGGGCTGGGACATGGCTCTGATTTCCTCATCCCGTGACGCACACCAGAGTGAGAGACACTAAATGTAGCCCAGTGGTTTATTGGGGGAAGGCATGTTTGTTCCATGTGTAGC